>JAKSZP010005403.1:0-169347 GCA_022478985.1 Massospora cicadina | reverse complement strand
TGAGCACCATTTGTTGATTTTTGGGCTTTGTCTAATGGCTGGTTCTTCTTCAGGTTTGAAATGCAGTTTTGAGCGTCTATTGTGTGAAGACAACAGACAGGATGGTGATTAGAATTTAAATTATACATTCTTTGTAGTATTTAATTATATTCCCTGTCATTTACTTGGACAATGGCACGCCGCCCTGATCTTACTGATCTCAAGTAAAAGCTGACTAATACAAAAGAAATTACTAAACACAAAAAGTTTATAAATTAAATTATAAATAAGTCTGGTAGTTGAATATATTTTATTAATGTCAACTTAAGGGTTATTTATAGGGTTTGATGTTCACCACATCTTACCCATGACGACTTATTTTCAGTGGCACTTAACAATGTAAAAAGTTTGTAAGAACATCTACATATACTTCAACTCAAGTCATCATGCTCAGCCTCAGGGTTTTTGTAAACACCATCATCATTCTTGAGATGGCGTTTCATCATGTCTTCAAAATAGCTGAACCAATTCACTTTCATATGCAATTGGCAGCACATGCCAAGGCGATTTGTATCACTAATTAGTAATAAATTTGATCAAAAACTCGACTGACATTACAAACTAATTTTGACATAGACTAATAAAGCCCATGTGCCTGAGTCATTAAGTCAAAACTTACTCTAAGTCTGACCTAACCAGCAAAGCCCTCGAGCCCATGTCATCATAGTCAAATATAATCAAGTGAAATCTCTAGGCCATACTTCCCAAGTTTGGATATACTTAGGATACACCTGAAACATAATCGCTGATATCTGATATAATCAAATATCCGATGATTAGGTCCAGTCAATTACTCAACACTGACCCTGAAGAGGATTGACTCTACAACCTCTTAACAAAATCGCATTTATAGAAGGACAAATCCCTGACTCATCAAAAATAATTAGTGAAGAAGTCAGCAAATCTTCAAGTCAAGAATGGCTAATTGTGTAAGCTTGTGTCAAAAAAGTGGGTGCCCTAGATATGACCTTCATCTTAGATTGATGTCATATTGGAGGGGCATAGGCAAGTCAGCCACATGGGAATTCAGAAAACTAACCAGTGGCATAAAGCTCAATGTTATTGGGTATGGATTCTTGTTTTAATCCAGGATGTACTAGAGTTCTCCTGGTATGCAAAAGTCAGTCTGGACCTAATCCCCCAATCTCAACATCCAGTGGTTCCCCCCTGTGAACCATTCCATACCATTAGCATTAGTGTTGTAGGACCTCTCCCTTGAGCCTCCATGGTCATTGGTTCCTCATTCTAACCATGGACCATTTAACTAAGTGGATTTATGCGGTAACTCTATTCTCAGCTTTGGCAAAGGCTATCACCACATCTTTGATAATCAGATTGTTAACTTTTTGCAGTTATAGATGATTTCGCCAAGCTAGTTGCACAGGCAAAAACCCTTTTGCAATAAATTAGTGATATAGTGATCTCTGATCCTCAATAGATAAAATAATAAGTAAGTACTTTAAATAAGGAGATATTGCTCTGACAATACCACTTTATTTAATATATTAGCTTAGCGGCTACTTTCGTTTTATCCTTCTCTCTCTTTTCTCTTTCAAAAGAATCCCTTTATCAATCTCACACTCCACTCTTATCCTTTGTATTCCTAATCAGATCAAATCTCCCACTTAGAATTCTTGATTTGCTACAATTTTAGTTTTTTAGTTCTATCGTTGAGGCTTCTGCAGAATTTCCTCAATTTTCCAAACTATGAATACTTCAATGGATTTGCATCACAACAATTTAATATACCGCTCAATTTTGAGGCTCACTTTGACTCCTAAATTATGATCCGCCAAACATATGGCTTATTGTCCAGTCATGTTATTTTCTTAACACAGATTATCACCCAAAATGGGTGCCCTAACATCATTCTTCCAATAACGGGCAAAATTTTCAAATGACGCTGGTGAAAGATTTAGCCGAACTGATGAAAACCACACAGGTGTTTTTTACCCCATACCATCCTGTAACCTATGGAATAATAGAGCGGGAAAATGGTACCCTAACTACAACCCTCCAGAAAATAGCTATGACTGGCCCTCTTCATTGGCCCCAATATTTGTCTAGTGCAATTCTGGCCTATAGGATTAGCTATCATTGAATAACTAAGATTTCACCTTTCCAAGCGTTGTATGGCAGAAATACCCATCTGCCCTCTAAAGTACAGCTATGCTTGACCAAGCCTTCCCCAAAGCCCCTGAAGTCACTATGTAATGTATTGACAATAAAATTATCTGAATTCAAGCCCTGGATTCCAAGAATCTATCTGCTACAACTAGTAGAGAAACTAATCATTTCAATGATAAGAATGACCCCAAGTACACCTCTAACCGGGGACCTAGTACTTTTCTACTACCACCAGCCTGGAGGCCATGACACCAAATTGGGTACCAACTGGTCATGGCCTTACAAGATTGTTTATAAGTAGGGCAACAAACATTTCTTTGTTGAGATCATTCATGGTACAGTATTAAACCGCATTCATAGTCACTTTCTTTATCCATTTTCCACCTACGCCAAGATCTAGAGGGTGTGTTATTGGATTCCTACCCAAATTAGAGATTTTGATGATTTGGACAACAGGATTTGAACCCAAAATCTGAAGATTTGGATGAGTTGGATGATGGGATCCAAACTTAAAACATCCAAAAAGATGAAACCATAATTGGGGATAATCCCTGACTAATTTCAAGCCCTAAAATTGGGGTTCAAACCTGATCTATGCGGTTAATGAATCCCAATTAAGAGATGAGAATTAGATCTTGGCTTAGTATGCATGAAGATAGATTGGGTACCCTCATGGATCTCCCTTAAAATTTTGTTTCTAAGAAAAATAAGGTTTACTTTTTTCTTTTCTCAATATTTTAAAATTGGTATATTATAATTGGAATTGCCTCTCCAGATTAAGTAACAGAAAAATACTTTTTTAACCAAGAGAAACACAAAGGTATTATCCAGCACCCTTGAGCTTTGGGTCCCTTGGCCAAAAATTATTAAGGGATATGTGGTAATGCACCCATGATCCTGACACTCACCACACTGCTCTTTACCTTTGTTGAATGGAGATATCATATTCATGACCTGAAGGAAATATCCCCATTTTCCAGCGCTCTTTGGCGGAAAATGTGTCAATGATGTTGAGATCTTATTTCCCCACTGGTTGAGGTTTTGTGACCTTGTTGCCTGATCTATCACTAGTGGTCCCATGGAAAATCCTGGCTCCACCATCATACTTGATTATTCTTTATTTTCTAAATCCTTGGGGCCCTCAGGTGCTATTATCTGGTTGCTTGTCAGGTTGGTAGTTATGGCAGTCACCAGCCATTATCCTCTGTTCACTCCCCTCCTAACTATTTATCAAGTCGCTTGGATGGCGATGCCCTTGCAATTCTGGTTTGTCTTCTAGGTGCTCACTCACCCCAACTGGCAGGCTAGTCTCAATTTTATCTGCTGGTTCCATGACAAAATTGAATATCCCATAGTGTCAGACATTTTCACCCTTCTGTTCCTGTTGGGTAAAGCGTGGTATCAATTTATCAGATGATCTTGCAGTCAGTACTGTGCCTCATGCTGTTCATTTGGTCAGCTTTCACATTTGTGCATTGCTATCAGGTGGCGGTGGGAAGTTTCTCACCAGCCATGTAGTTCCAGAAATTCCAACCTCAGTTCAGCTTATCTCTTAGGTTAGGCTCATCTGCTCTGACCGTAGAGATTGCCAACCAGGTTCTTGACGCCCTTGCTGAATTGAAAATGTGATTCTTGATTTCTCCAGCGAGTTCCTCAACCATGAATGTTGCCCAACGGAGTGTAGCCTTGTTGGACGCAGTTAAGGGTGACGCCCACCATTGGGTGTGGGGTATCTTGCGTTCAGATAACCAGTCCGTTGTGGCAACTCCCCTGATCATGCTGGTCTCATTGACATGGCAGACGCCGGTGGCAAGATCAGCTCAGTTAGTTCAATTATTTTCCTGCGCACAAATGTATCTAATATGGCTTCATTTGTGGAAGCTTTCTGTTTATACCCTGTACTCAGCCTTCCTCTGTACATTGTTATGGCAGTAATCTGCGCTGCCTTGAATCCCACGTCCACTACACATGCTGTTTGGGCCACATTTTTGGATAAGGTAAACCAAATATGCATGAGGGTGATTTCAATTAGCGCCACACTCCACTGGGAGTCCTTTGGGGTGGTGCTCATATATCTCCATTGTCGTATCTTGGTGGGTCACCCAAGTCCTGGTCCTACCCATATTTCCAGAATCCAAATGATTGGCTTTGATGAAGGTGCATTGCTACCCTTTCCTGAAGGTGGGTCCAAACCCACTTTGGCTCCCATAGGCGAGGCGCCTTTCACAAAAGAGTAATAATGAGCATTAATTCATTGGTTCCCCAGTTGACAGTTTCCCAGCGTGAGGAGATCACGAAGCAGCATCCTGGTCTGGGCTCCAATCCCAACTGCACCAGTTTCTTCAGCTGACCTGATTTCTATTACCACCCAGTCAGCAGAATCACGTGCCCTTCTCAATAAACAAGATTTTTCTTATTTTCAATGGTAATAGAAAATATGAATGGGTGTGCACCAAGTGTCATTTGAGGCCTTGGTTTACATGGCATGGCGGGAAACTTTATGAGTTTGAATATGGAGCAGCAGCTTGAGTTAGACTTAGATGATGGGGCGTCATTGCTGGGTGCATCATTGGCTCCAATGTCTTCCTTTAAGTTGCAACAGTCAGTGGCTTTCTCAGTGTATCAATTCATTTTTTGTGATTGATTTTTGTTGGTGCCCAACCTTCTATTCATGGTGGTTCTGAGGGTGGGTTGGTGGCGGCGCCAGCAGGTAAAGATTCATTTAGACTCAAACATGATGTCTTTTGTATATACTCAGGTAGGAGGCGAGTTTCCTCTTATTGACACTCTTGCTTTGGCGCAGGGCCATAGCTCCATTATAACGCTCTCTTCTCCCATGAGCCTTCCCCCTGATATTCCCCCAGCGTTGGCAGCGTAATGAAATTTTTTGATTTTGAGAAAGCAAATTGTCTTCCACCACACTCCAAATACAATTTAGAATTCCGCTTGACAGTAGCAGTGATCAATATTAACTGTCCGCTGTATCCTTGCATGGTGGAAGAGGGTAAAGCTTTAAAAATATGGTTGGACGACATGCTCAAGAAGGGGTGGGAATTACAGAAGCTTCTCCTATTGCCTCGCCTATTGTCTTCACTCAGAAAGCTGATGGGATGTTGCGGCCCTGCGTTGACTATGGTCATCTGAATACTATCATGGTAAATGATCCCTATCTTTTCCCACTAAAACAGACAACCAGCCAGAAAATTGCAAAATTCTGAGTGTTTTAAAACTTAAACTCATAAATGTCTTCAACTAAATTTGTGTTAGTAAGGGCCATAAATTGCTAACCGCCATTCAGACTAGGAGAGGCATATTTCAGTTCTAAGTGATGCCGTTCAGTATGAATAGCGTTCCCGCCACATTTCAGTGTATGATTAATAATGTGCTGAGGGACCTTAGGCTCACCTGCGCGGTGGCATATATTGATAATATCCTTATCCATTCCCTACACCCAAGCAACATGAGAAAGAACTGGAGGCGGTGTTAGCTGCTTTACACAAGGTGAAAATCTATAGAAAGCTGGCAAAATGCAAGTTCTATTGTGAAAAGGTTACCTTTTTGGTAATCTCATCTTAAATGATGGGTACACTATATTCTCCAGCAAGCTTGAGGCCATCATCAAATAGCTTACCCCCATGACCTAGAGGCAAATGAAGAGCTTCTTGGGCACCATCATCTTTCTGAAATAAATTCTCCCCTGCCCTTTCACAGCTGGCCGCACTACTGCATCCCCTGATGGGTAAAATGTGCTATTCTTCTGGATGGAGGAGTACCAGCAGGCGTTTAAGGCCATCAAGCAGGTGTTATTGTCTCCTCCCATTATGAAGAATGCTGACCCCATCAAGCCATTTATTATGGCGTGTGAATCTTCATCCACTGCGGTGGGGGCAGTTCTGTTGCAGGAGCATGATGGGCTGCAACACCCAGTGGTTTACTTTTTCACAAGTTTGCCTCTTCTGAACAAGCCTGGGCTATCTACAATAAGAAGTTGGCCATCGTGACGTGGGCTTTTACCACTGGCAGTATCTTCTGTAAGGTTTAAACATGAGGTAACTGTTTATATGGATCTCCAAGCCCTCTTTTACTTTTGTAAGCTGAATAGTTGCACACCATCAAGTATGGACATATTGCAACCTTTGCAGCTTCAATTTTCAAGTACAAATTTATGAAGGGAGAGTTAAATGTGATTCCTGAATTTTTTAGTCACAATAATGCTCTGTGTTCAGCGGAGGCGGATGAGCAAAAAATAATCATGGTTATCTCACTGGCCTAACCTAAGCTATCTATTTTACCACAACTATACTGGTGTATTTAGTTTTGATGCGCCCCTGATTTCAAAGGTCCTAGTAGGAAAGACAGCTTGTGCGGAGGGTTTTAAGTTATTAGATCAGTTGGCGCTCTTAACGCACAAGCAGTCTTTTTATCCTTTGTTAGATGGCCACATCCAGTTTAGGTTGCATTTGTGGGTGCCGCCCCTCCTATACATTGAATTTATCTGATTACACCATGAACCTCCAGCAATAGGACAACATGGTAACAAAGAAAATTCAATCTAGTTAAACTGACATTAACTGGCCATGCCTATCTAGAAATGTTCCAGCTTGGATTGAAAATTGTGCGATGTGTGTGATCCAAGTCAGACCAGTTGAAAAATGAACTCCTTTTACCACCTACAGCAGGCAAGGGGTCCATGGACTTTAGGGTCCATCAACTTTTATTGTCAAGCTTCCCAGCTCCAATGGGTTCGCTGCCATTATGGTTATATTGAATTGTTTCACTAAGTTCGCCCTTGTTATTCCCTGATCCTCAGACAATACGCCTGAGGAGATAGCCAAGCTCTTTGTGCACCATATATTATTAATGTTTGGGTTACATCAAGAGATCATAAGCAACTGTGGGCCCCAGTTTATGGCGAAATTCTGGAACAAACTCCTCCCCAATTTTAAAATATGCCATGTCAGTCATCAATATACCATCCTCAGTTGGATGGCCAAATGGAGCAGGTATATAAAGTTCTTGAACAGTACTTCAGTGTTATACTGCAGCAGCTCAAAACACCTGGGCAGATAATCTTCTGCTTGCTCAGTTTGCATTTAACAACAGAACGCATGTGTAAGTCCAGGGAACTTCCCCTGTGCATGGATTGAGAGATCATCCCATTACCAAATAAAAAGGGTCCAAAGAGGGCGGATGTACCCCTCATCACCTAAGGTGACCTCACCCACGTGGTAGATATGCGCTGGGTAACAGCTCTTCCTCTTCGGATTCCTCCCCCAGTACCCATGCTCACCTCAGCTGAACTTGTCCACCGGATTAAGAAAATCTTTACTGAGATCACCAAATCAAAGTTAAAGGGTCCAAAACTGATGGTAATCAAGACTAATGATCAGAAACCACATAGTCAAAAAGGGAAAAAGATTATATTATTGGCTGAAATCACTGACAGTTTCAACTCAGCCAGCAGTGTGATCGCCAGTGCTAACCCTCTCTCAAAATCGTTGGGATGATCCCCAATGTGCAGATGGCATTATCAGAAAACATCAACAACAGGTTGAAACCCCTATCCAGCAAATTGGGAGTTTCAGATGATATAACTCACTTGACTGAACAAATAGCCCAGCAACTGGGCATGGGCGGGTTGGGCATCCTGAAACTGTTTCCAACCAATTGGGACCGCACCTATGTGAGGTGGCCCTGGGGAATTCCGTTGCTCATTGGGCCAGATGCCATCATGCCAACTGATGGAAACAAAGTCGAGCCTCAGTTCAGGCATTTGAGGTCAAACCAACAGTGACTCAGCATGCCGCAAATCCTTTGATGTCAGTTCCCATTGAGATTATCTTCCCCTTCCCCAAAAAATTCGCTGGTTAGGTCAAACTTGAGGGACCTGATCCCTGCTTGTACCCACATCAATCAAACACTATTTGATCAATTGCATCACACTGAGAAAATTGTTGGTTGTTTTTCTTTTCAATAATTTTTTTTCCACAAACTATCAATTTTTACTTTATTAATATTATCTTGCTGAGGTTCCAATGGCATTACCCTGGTGGCCTAACAGTCCCTATACCGGATGACCATTACCAGTTTTGATGAGAACAATAACTCCCACCATTTCAACTGAATACAACGAGCAAGACACTTCTGGCAATTCAACTCCCTTATTGCAACTATCCGCCATCATTATACTGGGATCTTGTGGCCTTACATCCTCCATTTCAAAGTAAGGATCCGCCCCCTTGTCTCCTCAGTTGTATTAAACCCACCCGCCAGCAACCCTGTAGAAACTATACCAGTGGTATAATCCCCTGCAGTGAGACCCCCAGTGTCTGGGGTTGTTTCCATTTGGTTTGTTTTTGATTTTCTTTTCACGATTGTTCTACACCATTGATTTAAAATTTTTACAATCTGTGGTTTCATACAACGTCATATGAGCGGCAATGCCCATGGCATTCTGGCTGCTTTTTGGGGTGCTCACACATCCCAACTGGCAGGCTGGTCTAAACTTCTTCTGCTGTTTTCATGACAGCATGCATCAATAGGGTTCTCTACCTAAAAGGCAACACTGGAGTACAGTCCTTTGTTCTAAATGGGGTCATGTCTTTGTCCTGAAGTACCATCTGCAGCTGACCACTCTCAACATATTCGCAGAAACCAGTCTCTGGTTTGATGTAAGACTTCGTCATCCGCTCTGAAGGTCATGGCCTTTGAAGGCTGTTCAATTATGAGTCAAACGTGAGTCCAGCAGAATCTCTTAGGGACTAGGTTCCCTAAGCATTCTCTCTACGAAAATTCATTGTTGAGGCTACTCTTCTCACTTCAAACAGGCAAGGTCTTCTGCAAACACAGGCAAAATAAACACTAGTAAGAATAACTAGATGATTGAAGGCTATTTTATTAATCAAAATTTAGAGGTATTTATAGGCTGCTGAGAATTCTAGTTTACCTAATAGGAACTTTGTGTGATGATCGGGAACAAGTAGGGTAAGGTGATCTCTTTAATGATGTGGCAGGTGACATAGATTTTCTTTGAATCTGAATCTATTTATTTAGGGCGGCTGATTCTGGGACCCTTAAATGGCAAGAACTTCATTAGCTGAATTGGTGCCTTTGTTTACTAAGATTAGTAGTCCTTCTGGAAGTAGAGTTTCCTTTCGCCAATTTAGGATTTTATTAGCCTTCATGTTATAATGGTTAGGATTCTCTGCTTCCTCTGGAGCAACTCGGTTCATATTCCGCTCAAGTCTATCTAATTCTCATGCTTACTGACAATGCCCCCTTCAAGATCTTATTAAGGTGTACATAATTTAGGAGGAATCTAGAATGTACCTGATTTACAATAGCACCCAACATTAACAGAGGCAATTGATTATTTGGGACTCCAATGGTAGATCACATGGTAAGGACCTGACCACAAAGTATTGAGTTTATGTATTCATCCCCTGGGCCAATGATGGTTAATAGAACGAGGTCCCCAATTGGGATTTAGGCAGGAACAGCCACTAGGCATTCCGTTGATCAGCTTCCCTTTGTCAAATAGTACCCACTAGATCTAGCAGTTAATGCTTGTAACCTAAATAACTTGTCAGCCAATCTTTTAATGGATAAGTCAGAGGTTTCTGGTGTAAAAGTTTCAAGTATAGGCTGCACACTTGAGGGAAAAATTGGTTCTTGACCATAAAGGGCTCGGAAAGGTGACATGTGTATGATTTGATGATTACTAATATGATATACTAATAAGGCTGCTGGTAAGTATTCAATCCATCTTAAAGGAACATAGGAAGCCATCTTGCAAAGAATAGCAACTAAGGAACCGTTTGCTCATTCTACAGCTCTATTGGTAGCTGGATGATAAGGGGTTGTGAAAGAATGATAGGTGACCATTAAAAAAGAAGATTGGCAACCAAACTGGAAATAGAATTTGTATTATTGTCAGATAGCAGCACCTTGGGGCTGCCATTTTGACTGAAGGCCTGCTACAGCAAGAAGGATGCAGTCGCTTTAAATTGAGGAGGCACTGAGATAGCCTTGACCCATTTTGTAAAGTGATCAACTGCAAGAGTGATAAACTGGTGACCGTACATTTCCATAGGCAGGGGTTAATTGATATCAATGCTAACTGTGGCAATTGGGGCTATGGGGCCCATGACATGATGCTGATATAAAGAATTAGTCAGCTTAAATAAATCATTCATTTCAAAAATATAATTCAGGCTTATCTTTTTACTCATGTGGGTAGAATAATTCATAAGTTAAACCATTGGATCTTTGAACAAACTGATTGGATAATTTAAATAGATTCATTGGATAATATTTGAGGCTAAATTTGCAAGCCTTTGAATTGAAACGGGTTGGCCATCAATTGGGGTAGTTTTGATGCTGAAGTTGGGGAATGGACCTTTAAATCAATTTGATGGCCAGCATATCGGAACTTTTGAGTTTTTGGTTTAATTGGCCAAAAAACAGCTTAATCAAAGAGTTTAGATTTTAAACTCAATTGTTGAGCCATTAAATTGAATTTCAAGCAATAAACATTGGTTAGAAGGTTGGAGTTTGGAACCAAATTGGTTTGAGAGCTTAAATCATTGGTATCCAGCCAGTCCCCAGATGGTGTTGCTTCATAGGCTAATTTTAGATAGGCAACCACTAATTCAGCCTGGTTTGGTTTAGTATTAGGGTATATTGATTGAGAAGATTGGCAGGTAGGCAAAGGCAGGAGTTCTTGAGCAAAGCTTGGTGTTAATTTAAGAAGGCGGTCAGGTGGCAGCTTTTTTAAAATTTTAAAAAGAGTACTGAGTTTCGTCAGGGAATTTTAATTCTATTATTGGCAGAAGATCCTAGAATTTTAGTAAAAAATATCTAATAATGATAATTAAATGGTTTAAAATTAAAATAAAGTGGTAGGAGAGGGTGATTTGGTCTCAAGGCTGCTTGGCTCAAATAACTTAAGTTTTTGTCAATAATCTCAGTATCAACATCCAATTAAAATGAATTTTTACTGAATTATTTAATTGGCTATCTTGGTTGTGCAGCTGGAAGCCTCAGCATCAGTAAACAGAGCAGTGAGACAGTCGGAGGCTTTGGCTGCTTCATTTGGCTTGTTGGAAATTTCCAGAATAGCCTCAAAATTAAATTTGGGATTTTCTTGTTAGCTAGGCATTTGGGTTAGCCATTTCGTTGGCAAAATAACAAGGAGAATTGGCGCAGGAATATGGAGAAAGGTGCTGTGGATGTAGAGTTGGTTATTTTAACTTCATTGCTGGAAATAGAAGTAAACTTTTCCTGCTCATTTCAGAATTTTTTTACTTGCTTCCTACAGTGGTAATGTGTCATAACAATTTGGGTATAGGGAGGTAAATCTTCAGCTTCACGTCCTAATTTAAGGGCTACTTTATTGGATCAACGTCTGATTTCACTGATAGCTTGTTCATTATTCTGGTAAATAGAAATCCAAATAATAAATGTATCCTGGAGTTGAGAAAGTCTTGTTAAGCAGGTTAGGAGCCAGGTAAGGTGATAGTTCACTTCATCCAATAGTTCTCTATAAGACTGGGCGTGGTCAATTGAATTAAAAAATGTGCTGGTACTGTTCATTATGAAAGTATGTCTTCACCAGGGAGCCTCTGAAGGGACCTAGAAGAAAGCATCAGTTTGTAGGACTTTATTGTCCTCTCTGAAGGTCAGTGCCATCAAAGGCTGTTTGCTTGTGAGTTGAACATAAATCTAGCGGAATTTCTTAGGGACAAGGTTCCATAAGGCAATCTCTCAACGTAAATTTGTCATTGACAATTTATTTGAGGTACGCCGACCAGGGGATGGATAGTACTGAATCACAACACCCAAAATGACAAAATAAAACTACTAACCAAGTGGGAAGCGGAAACTGCTAACCCACCATGGCAGAGGGTGAAGAGGGGTCAGGGGGTTGGTTTTTATAAAGACCCGCCTTGATCATGGGATGTTGGTTACAGTACCAGATCAGAGCAGAGAGCTAGGGCATTGGGGCATCCGCATAGTGGGGGTGGAGGTCAGCTTAGTAAGAGTTTTCCACTTCCTCATCAAGATAATGACGGGAGAGTGATTCAACAAAAGCTGCGAGGAGAATTTCTGCTTCTTTGCAGGCTTCAGGAAGTTGGGTGAAAAGGGAGATACTGTGGCGGGTGCTTTTGACTGAGGGGTTGAATGAAGCAAGCGTTGCGACATTCATAATAGCAACTTCAGCATCATCGAATAGTTTTGAGATGTCACTGCAGGGAGATTCAGGGAAGTCAGGGGGGGAAGAAGAAGGTGGGCAGGCCATGCTGGAGCTGAGCCACTGACTGGGCCACCGCGGTGCATAGTTTTGGGCACTGAGGAGAGGCCACTGCAGCTAAGGCGAGCTGGTGGTCACTTTAGAAGGGGGCTGTATTGAGCAGAGGAGCGAAATGGCGAGGGGTAGGGGTTTCATCGAAGTTGGGAAGGAAAAATTCTGCCCGACCATAATTGAATTGGCAGAGAGGTTGACCTGTATGCTTACTAATGAGGACATTACCTGATTCGTCAGTCTCAGCCAATAGTTCCCATGGATTTTGATTCACTGGAATAGTGGCGTTCAAATTTGGGTGGGTGGGATTGGGCAAATGGGCGGCTGCTTGGGTGCCAATGGTGGTCCAAGCATTGCTCTGATTGGCTGGGGTGGATTTAGGTGGTAGAGTGAGGCTGGAGGTTTTGAGGGGGGGCTTATTTTCCATGTGGGCCCACTGAACAATAATGGAGGGTGGGAGGGGGCAGCAAAGCGCCTCATACTGAACCTCCAGAGGGGGGCTCAGAAGTCACAGCAGCGGACTTGGCCTGAGGGCACACTTTTTTTGCATGGTTGAGGCCAAAGCAGAGGGAACAAATATGCCTACCATTATTGACCTGAGCTTAAAAGAAATGATCAGGCGCTGAAGCTACACTAGCGCGGGGTAAGATTTGTTGGGCTATGGTAGGGTGGTATGGGATGATGGTGGCTGTTGCACGAGGAGCAGCAAGGCGCTCCGCACTAGATGGAATGGCAAAGATGAGGTTGGGCTGAGTGCCATAAGCCATGAGCCCTGCGACCAACTGGTCATACAAAACCTGGGGTATAAGGTGGGATGGAAGATTTGCAAAGGATACCACCAGCGTGATGTCTGAAGGGAGGCGAGTATGGGTTGTGGGAATGGGGTTTTATTATAAATTAGAGGAGTTTATGCTGCCGCACAAGCGTCCTCCTCAGATTGGAACCCAACGTCAAAGTAGCCCTTAAAAGGGCGAAAGTCTATAAAGCCATCTGGCGCAAAGGCTGCAGTGGCTAGGTCAATAATTGCCTTATCAGTTAATGGGAACAAACGCCCATAGTCCACTCTGAGGCAGTAGCGAATGGCGGAGCGAGGGAGGGCGAGAGGATGGGGGCGAGAAGGGTGGACGCGCGCCAGGTGGAGCGCTAAGTCCCGTGGGGGGACAAAATGGCTGGAAGCAGTGGGCGGGCTGTTTGAGCCCATCTGAACGCGCTTGCCCATGGGGCGTAAAATGGTAGGCGGGGGTGCACTGCTGCCCCACACTGGGGTGGCAGGCGGTGGAGCCAAGGACATCAAAGAATAGGTTTGGGCAGATGGCTGTGGATAAATAAAACTTAAATTTAAAATTGCTCAAAAGTGACTTCAAGCGGTAAAAGAAAGCTGTAAATTTGTCATTGAGGCTACACAGTTTGTTTTAAACTGGAAAGATCTTCTTCAAACACAGGCAAAATAACTTTAGTAAAAATAACTAGGTGATTAAAGGTTATTTTCTTAATCAAAATTCAGAGATATTTATAGGCTGCCAAGTTATTCTGGTTTGCCCAAGAGGAACATTGTATGATAATAAGGAACGAGTAGGGTAATGTGATCTCTTTAATGATGTGGCAGAGAGCGTAGTTTTTCTTTGAATTTAACTCTCTTTAGCTAGGATGTATAATCCTGGGAATCTCCAAATGGCAAGATCTTCATTAGCTGACTTGGTGCCTCTGTTAGTAAGATTGGTGGGACCTTTTGGAAGTAGAAAGCCCTCTCTCACCCATTTAGGATTTTATTATCCTTAATGATACATTGAATAGGATTCTCAGCTTCCTCTGGAGTGGCTGGGGTTCAAATTTTTCTCAGGTATGTCCGATTCTCATGATCCTGACTTTTTGGAACACCCAACCAAGGCATTAGTGACTATAAGCATTTCATGGACAAGAAATGTCTTCCAGCGCACAATATTCTGGTGGATTCACACCTCATTCTGGACGCGCACCTCTTGATTATGCATGTGCCTTCCCACATATTTGTGAGCAAACAATCTGGGCCTTTTCTGGTGGAGGAAGACCTGGGCAATGGGGCTTTTGCTTGAAGATTTAAGTTTATTTGAAGCAGCACTCAGTGTTCAACACGCCGCAGTTGTCCCCATTAAAGGGGCATCTCCATCAGAACCCAGGATGATTATTATCAAAGGGGTCAGAAAAGGGCAAGGTAAAATCTATCTTTGCTTCCTGGTGGTTACGCCATTTGGTTCATTACCTGGTGGTTTGGAAAGGCTTCCTGGCTTAAGATAGTTGGGGTTAGTGCCCAAGTGTGCACCAATTGTTCTGATCTGGTCAAAGCCTTCCACATCTCCCATCCTGATGCCCTCAGGTCCCCCCAAAGTATCGTCATGATGATGGCAATCAATCTCCTAAAGGCCTACAAAAACAATGCCCTAGCCCAGCTCCCCAATGGGGGCGCTCCTCCTCTGCAAAGATGGAAGAATAATATATATTTGAGGGAGCGTCGCCTTCACCTCAAATATGAGGCATTCCCTTTTCTTATAAAAAAAGGGTCCAAAAAGGGGTCACTCTCCTTGTCGCCCAGTGTGATCTCACCCATGTGTGGACAAACATTGGGTGATGGCCTTTCCTTTGAGGGTTCCTCCATAAATGCCATATTTGATTATGAGCTAGCTTCTCAAGCGGATTGGTGATGCGTGTGGAGGTTGCAGTAGGAAGTAAGTGTCACCTAAAGTGTGTCAGCAAATGTATACTTCAGCTCCAATGTCAGGGTCCGCTGAGGTAGATATTAACCTCAAGCTATTGGGGGAACCATCTCCCATGGTAATTTTAGTTTGCGCCAATAAGGCGAAATTTTTTTTAATTTGTGGGAACCAAACCAAGTGAAATCAAATGTGTAAAATGCATTAAATACCCAGTGGAATAGGGCCACGTGCCCTGGCCATGGGCGATTCCAGTCACCCACTGAATGAAGCAATGATGAGCTAAGCAAAATTGCGGTGGGAGGAACAGTTTAGTGCAAAACTCAATTGGGAGTTAGATGGCCAGTGGAAGGCTGATTTGGCGATGAGTTAGTTTAGAAATTTAAATCCACTAAAGTCAGTTGGGCTCATAACTTTTTCGTTTATGCATTTCCCCTTATTCCCCAAGTTTCAAGGCCTTAACGCAACCATCCCTCACTGGTAAGGTTGTCTTTCAATTCTTCACTCTTAGGTTTCTAATATACTACCTCTTTCCCAACCAAAAATTTACTATTATAGAATTTCCAGAGTTTTCTACCTCATCAACCCTGAACCATGTTTCTTGGGTTGCGTCCTGGTTGGACCAAAGTGGCTTTGCTCACTACGCTGCTCTTCACTTTTGTTAAATGGGGATATCATATGCTTGGCCTGTTGGAGATATTACCATTTGCCAGCACTCTCTGGAAGAAAGATGTGTTGATGTTGGAGATCTTATCTCCCAGCTGGACAATGTTTTATGAAAGTTGGGATTCCTACCCCAATCAGGGATTTGTGTGTGCCAGATGAAACTAATTAAACCCAAACTGATGAAATAAACAAGACTAGTGGGGACGATTACTGACTAATTTCAAGCCCTCTCAATATCAGGGGATCAAACCTGATTTGTGATCAAATATTGATAGCACAAAACTCCCTAATATCAGGGTTTAAAACTAATCTATGCGATGATCAAATCCTGCTTGAAATATGTGGCCAGCATGCCACAGAATCCCCAATTGGTAATAAGTATAAATTTTAGCTCAGAACGCTTGGAGATTTACCAGAGAAAAACTTCTTAATATTTTATATGATGATATTTTTTAAGCAATAAACATTAACTCTTTTTGCCATTAATAATCTGGCTTACCTCTATTTGTATAGGGATGAAAAACACAATTAGGATTTACCACTAAAGGAACTACATCCTAAGTGAAGACTTACTGGTAAGGAAAGTAAAATCTATAATTCAACACCCAGGAACTTCAGGTCTCCAGGCCTTAACAATAAAGGACAAGTGGCCTAAAAGCCTTTTTGTCCTGATAACACTGGTGCTCTCTGCCAGGTTATACCCCAAGTTCACAGTGTAACTATTACTATAATGAACAATAACATTCAGCATCTAATCTCTCCTTGGATCATAAACACTTTAAGTATTGAAAAATTACCCACTGTGATAGGTGGGTTGGAGCAAAGAATAATCGCCATTGAGAAACACCATTTCAAACTTCAAGATGAGACTGCTTAGCTAAAAAGCAAACTTTGGAGGTTAACCCTGCTTGTCACTGTTGGGATCATGTGGTGTTGTCACATATACCTTTATATTTTTTGGCCAGAGGACCCAAAGTTTCAGGAAGCTGGATTAGCTGTTTTTTTCTTCAATTGGTCAAGAAGTTTTTTCCAGATATTTTGCCTGGATAAGAAATTCCAAATAAATATATACCTAATTTTAACTTAAAATAGGCAAAAAGGAGGAAAAGCATAAAGTTTATTAGCTTAATTACCAGCTATTTAAGGGTAATTGGGGAGGCGTTTTGGGGAAAATATAAACAGACCAAGCCTATATTTATTAAATTAAATAGTTTGGGGATTAGGTAAAAGCCCAATTATCTCAGTTGGTTTGCTTATGCTCGCCTCATGGCTCAGGTTTAACCCTGAGGTTGGTAGCTCAGAGGAAGCATGATCTGACTATGTCATTCAAAGTTGAGCTCCAACTTCAAAAATTGTCAACTTTCATCACGTATTATCCCTGACAGAAGTTTGGGTTTTTTGATTAATTTAGAAATGATCTCTAACTTTGATAATTATCAACTTTTGTTAGGGATTATCCCTGACAGAAGTTTGGGATTTTTGGTCATATTGGGATTGATTCCCATGATCTGATGCATCAAAATCATATGTTTGGGTAGGAATCCAGACAATATCCCCCTCTAGATCTTGTTGCAGGGGGGAAAACGGACGGAGAAAGTGGCTATGTATGCGGTTTATGACTGTGCCCTGGACAACCTCAATGATTGAGCGTTCATTGCCCCATCTATATATGACTCAAAAAGGCCCTGACCAGTTGGTGCCTAGTTTGTGATCACGACCTCCAGGCCAGTGATGGTAGAATAGGATGAGGTCACCTGGTTGTAAGGTGTGTAGGAGACCATGCTTATTGTTAAATTGAGCAGTTTCTCTATTGGTGGTGGTGGAGCAGATTTTTGGCAGACAGCGCCTGAAGTCTTATAAGTTCAATTGCAGTACTTTGCATAGAGACTCCAGGTGCCTCAGGAGAAGCTTGGTCAAGCATCTCCGGGACTTTGGAAGGAAGTTGGGGATTTCTGCCATACAACGCTTGGAATGTTTATATCTTAGTAATTTGATGGTAACTAATCTGATAGGCCAAAATTGTACTAGCCAAATATTGGGGCCAATGAAGGGAGTCAGTCATAGCCATTTTCTGGAAAATTGCAGTTAGAGTACCATTTACCCGCTCAACCATTCCATTGGTTGCAGGAGTGCAGGGGGTGGAGAATACCTATGTGGTTCCCATCAGGTCAGCTAATTTTTTCACCAATGTTGAGCGGAATTGTGTCCATTATTGGAAAGAATGATGTTAGGACACCCATGCTGGGTGATAATCTTATTATACAAAAACGTGGTGGTAGCCTTTGCCAAAGCAGTGGGGAACGATACAGCTTTGATCCACTTAGTTAGATGATCCATGACTAGTAGGAGGAACTGATGTCCATTGGATGCTTGAGGAAGAGATCCTACAACATCAATGCTAATAGTATGGAATGGTTCGTAGGGTGGGACCAATAGATTTTATGATCAATGGATTAGGTCCAGCTTTGCTTTTATGTACCAGACAGGACCAAATTCATCCTGGATAGAAAAAAGCCTTACCTCCCAATACCATTGAGTTTTAAGCCACCGGTAGGTTTTCCAAAAACCCCGTGGCAAACTTGCCAATTTCCCTCTAATATGACGTTGGTTTGAGCTGATGGTCCTACATAAGGCACCCATTGTTTAGGCACAAGTTTGCACAATTGACCGTTCTTGACTTGGAGATTTGCCGATCTTTTTTGATAATCCTTTTGGAGGGTCTGGGAATCATCCTTCCATAACTGTGGTTGGGTTAGAAGGTTTTAAAGTTGATCCTCTTCAGGGTCATAATAGTTAAGATGGAAAGCTAAAATATACAATCCACATTTTGATGGATTGACTCAGGTTAGTTGATAATAAAGAGTCATAATTTCGAAGTTTTAACGCCCACCGGGCTAACCTCCCATTGGTGTCCTTCATTTGGTGTAGCCATCACAGGGAAGCATGGTTAGTGATTATAGTGAAATGGTTCCCATATAGATAAAGTTGTAGTTTCTTAATATCCAATAATACCGCCAAGAATTTGCATTCTGTAACGTTATAATTACTTTTGGCATTAGATGAGGTCTTGCTGTAGTAGGCGATGGGATGGTCCACTAAGTTCTCATCATGCTGAGATAGTATGGCTCTGATGGCAATATTGTTAGCATCAGTAAAGAGGAGGAAGGGTTTATCAAAAATTGGATGAATACTGGAAAGTGGGAGAGAGACGCATAGTAGGTCAAAAGCCTGCTGTTGCTCTTCTTTACACTGAAAAGGTACTACTTTCTTCAGTAGTTACACCAGAGGCTTGGAGGTGTCTGTGAAATGGGGGATAAATTGGTGGTAATAGCCCACCATTACGAGGAAAACTTGTACATCTCTTAGGAACTTAGGCGGTCATCTTACCAATATCCAAGACCTTATCATCCATTGGGGATATTCTGGCTTTACTAACTTAGTGACTAAAAATCCATCTCATTCTAGAAGAAAGACCATATTAATGGCTTTAGTTTTAGCAAAATTGATGTAACTGCTGAAAGACTTGCCTGAGGTGATCTAGATGTTCAGTAAGGTTCTCAAAAAATGGTGATATCATCAAGATAAACTAGTATGCAGGAGCGTTTTAAATCGTCTAGTAGTCTGTCCATAGCACGTTGGAAGGTAGCAGGGGAATTACACAACCTGGAGGCATTTGAGTGAGCTTAAATAGTCCTTCACTTGTGATGAGAGCACATTTTTCCTGATCTTCTAGTGAAAAATCTACTTGCCAGTATCCACTGGCGAGATCCTTAGCTGAAGATAATGAGAACCCAACATTAAGTGTAAAGAATCATCTATTCATAGCAGAGGGCAACTATCTTTGTGGGTGATAGAGTTGAGGTGACAATAATCCATAATAATACAGCAACCACCATCCTTTTTCCAAACTAATAAGAGGGGGAAGCCCATAGACTTTTGTAAGGCACAAGTAACCATGCTTCCAACAGTTGTTGTAACTCTAAGGCCACTTGAGCTTCCTCCGCTTTGGATTCATAATATATTAAGAATTTAAATGGAGAGTGTTCTTTGGTTTTAATTTGATGAATTCCTTTGGTCATTTTCCCATAATTACTTGGTCCCAAGGAAAAAATATTGTCATAATCCTTGAGGAGGTCTTTGAAATCCTGGCGTTCATTCAAGGTAAGATTATCCCCAATTCTACTGTCAACCAAAGCTATATTGGGTGGGGGATCAAATATTAAATCCTGTAACGATCCAAAACAATTTACATTGGTATATTCTTAATGGGACATAGTTTTACATAAGCGATAGGATCATGCCAGGGGATCTTGAGAGTTTTAGTGGTTAAATTCCCTAATAGAATAGATAATTTTTCTGTAGGCAGGATCCAAAATCCCTGTACAGGTCAACGCTTCTTTGATGGAAGGGTTAGGGTGTCCGCTAAGCTCCAAAATCTGATCAGGAGGGGTAAGAATCTGAATACCCATATCTACAATAACTTGTGAGCCCAAGGGTATTGTAATTGAATGATGGGTATATAGTGGGATCCCCTTTTTGGCATCCACAGCCTCCAGGGGTAACTTAGCTTTTCCCCTAAGACTTGGTACTCAATTTTGCAAATGAAGGATGGGTATTCAAGGAAACATGTCCATACTTAGGGACTCCTTTAATTTTGATGGGGAGTTCAAATATAACGGAATCCAATACCCTAGTAGGGATATGTATTTTTTCTTGTGGTTGATGATGCAGTTAAACTACCGCATCAGTTGGACCCCAATAAGCAACTCATAAGTATCATTCTAAATGAGATGGTGCAGGAAGTAATTAAGAGTTTCCTGAGGCGAAGAGGTAGGGCAGAATATGCTCCATCGCCTCAGTAGGATGACTACCTGCTGTTCCATATTCAGCCTCATAAATCAAGTCCAGAATCATTTTATCTTTTGGATAAGTTGGGAGGAAATAACGTTAGCTGGTGAGCTGGTATCAATTATTGCCAGGACTTTAACCTTATGTATTACTACCTTGACTCAAACCACCGAAGATCTGAACTGGGAAATAACAGCTAGTAAATTGTTGGTAGGGATTTGCAATGAAGCAAGCAGAAGATTATTCCATAGCCAAGCTCAGGGCTAGGCAAAGCATTTATAAGTTTTGTCTGCCAGCGCTTGACTTTCCATAGTAGAGTTGGCTGTCAAAATTTGTTTGAGTAACTGAGCAACATAGAAGTAAAAAAAGCTGGAGGTTTTTATTTCCTCAAATAGACAAAGTTACTTCAACTTCTGATGGGGCGGCTAACACAAAACAATCAGAAGTACTGGGGATGCAGCTAATTTTATAACAAGGGCCTTGAGGTACTTGTTTTTGTCAGCATAGGGAGCCTCTTTCCCTATACTGACTGATCTTTTGCCGATTTACATTAGAGGATGCAGTAGTCAGCTACAATGTGGTTGTTTTTTTGCAATGTGTGCAGTATAACTCAGATGTAGGCTAATTGGGGGTGTAACGGCCACTAATTGGGACCAGGGCTTATTGGTGTTAAAACGAGGTGGCCTGACAGGTTTATGTAGTTTGGCTGGGATTTCCAATATAGCTTCTTTAATATGGAGGAAAGAAGGTAAGTTAGACTTCACCGCCTTAAAATAAAGTAAGATATTAGGCATATTGTTAAGCGCCAAAAATGCAGCGGTGATTGCATCATTTAATGTAAGATGATTCCCTGCAACCAGAATTTGTGCTTTAAGGTAAAAATAGAAAGATAATTCGCTGATAGTTCCCCCAATTAAGGCTGACACCCATAAAGGTCTGTTTTTGGTTGGTTATGGTTAAGTCTCTTACAATTTTCTAATGTAAGGCAGTCTTGGCATCAGTCCAATTATGGCAATGCATTAAATGGGGGCCATAATGTCTTGAGCCATATGGCTAAGACAGTTAGTCAAGTGTTTTAGTCACTGCAATGGATGGGTTTATCCTGTTCATTACAATCTGACTTGGATTAGGATTTTCCAAATCTGAGTCAGATCATTTAAAAGATTTTATGGTTTGGTACCTTTGGGCGTTGGGTTGTGCCTCACCTGAGTCATAGATTAGGCTCGCACAAGCCTAATCTATGACTCAGGTGAGGCCCCCAAAGCGCTGCCTTTATAAGGCATGCCTGGCCATTCCAAAGTTCACTTCAGAATTTTCACCCTATCATGTCCCTTTCCTGGGGAGCATTGTCAGTTGCTCCCCAGATGAGCTCTGGTTGGCAGGTCGTTTTATCATCCAGAATAAAATAATGGTTGTTTCAGGATTTGCATACCTCACTTACTTGTTGGTCTTTTCCCTCATTGAGGAGTTTTTTGTGTAGGTTGGTTTTGGACCAATCCCCCAGAGGATTTGGCATAACCAACCAATAGTAGGTAAATGTTTGGCTGCTTGCTGGTGCCCCAAACCTCTCCCTACTTGGTTAGGCTGCTTTGGTTGACTGTCGGTGCACTGAAGTATTGTTTGATTATATGGCGGTCAGAACTGGGGTTTTTATCTATTACAGTCACTAGGTGTCATTGGCTACTTACACAGCATTTTCATAACAAAATAAGAAAGAAACGATGCTCCTTTATCCTGGTAGATACTTCTCTTTGAATGATGGTTTGAATGTGCCACTAGGGGGATTAATGGTCAAACAACGTTTATTAACATAGGGGGACCATTTTCACCTAAAGGGGAACTATTATTTATGGACGTTTTGTAAGGATGGAGGTCGTCCACATTTTTATAAGGTGTTGGTATCCTCAATTATGGAGTCTACCCAATCGTGGGCGGCACAAAGGGCCAATTTGGTGGCAACAAGAGAGGATAACTGCCAATTTTGCTTTTTTGCTCAGTAATCACATCCCAAAGCTCGAGTTGGTGTTGTTCAAGGGTGAAAATTTGTTGCTCTATCCTGTGCATCATAGCGGGGATATTAACCAAGAGTTAGGGAGTTCCTGATCTAAAATGAGATTGGACGCCAGGTTGTTATTAACAGTTGCTTTCTTAACTATTATATTTAACCATGAACTAAGGGTGTACCTGGCAGTGAGCACTAGTTTTGTTGCAATTGTGGGGGTGTTATCATGTATTCTTAATATTTTTGGGTTAGAGGACAGAATTTTAAGGGTGCTGGATTACCTGTTTTTGCTTCTCTTGATTGAGAAGTCTTTTTTCAGATATTTTTTATGGATAGGAAGTTACAAATAGATATATACCTAATTTTAGCTTAAAATAAGCAAAAAGGAGAAAAAACGTAAAATTTATTAGCTTAATACAGATATTTAAGAGTAATCAAGGAGGCGTTTTGGGGAAAGTTTAAGCAGCCCAAGCCTAGATCTAATAAATCAAATAAATTGGGGATATGGTAAAAGCCCGATTATCTCAGTTTATTTGCTTGTGCTCGCCTCATGGCTCAGGTTTGAACTCCAAATTTTAGGTAGCTCAGAGGAAGCATGATCCAACCATGTCATTTGGGGTTAAGATAATGATTCAATAATTGTCCACTTTCATTGGAGATTATCCCCAGCAGAAGTTTGGGCTTTTTGATTGAATCAGGATTTATCTCTGACTTTGATGATTGTCAACTTTTGTCAGGGATTGTCACTGACAGAAGTTTGGGCTTTTTGGTCAGATCAGGATCGATTCCCATGATCTAATGCATCAGAATCATCCTTTTAGATAGGAATCCTACAGTCACCATGAAATCAGCCCTTTGTGCCACCCAATATCAGGTAGACTCAATAATTGGAGATACTAATGACTTACAAAGTCAAGTGGATGCTCTCCATCCATCCAAAATATTCCAGCAATAGTGTCAAGAGGGTGTCTGTAACTCTCTTGTTCCCAGAGAGGTTGTTCGAGATTAACAGTCACACTTCCAGGGAATAGTCATTAGCACAATTGGAAACAGGGCACCGCAGAGGGTGCTTTAACAAAAGGGACCCATGATAAAGGTGTACAATGCGGTATATAGTAGTAGATACACATAAACAACAAAACTGGGTAGGACCTCAATGAGGAGTCCATAACCAAGCGAAGATCTGTACCAGGGTGCTTGGGTGCCTTAATATGGAGGGGACCAGGGAGACCCAGAGGTGCACCCAATATGGTAATATTTATTATAATATAGTGACTAACTTTGTTAGAGACCTTTCAAGGAGGTCCATGCACAAGTTTGCTCAAGGAACCATACACAAGCGTATAAACTAATGGGAATTTTATTAGCAACTCTCCAACAAGGAAAGTTGGTATCATGAAACTACTTTAAACAATGGGAGGCAAGTCATTGATTGGGGAAATGTAGCTAAGCCTAAGCGCCCCAATAGGCGCACCCTAACATCAGCTAGGGTACTGTAGCTCAAGGTTGACAAATTGAAGTTATTAATTGTAGATAAAGCTATCCCAATTTGGAAATATTTGAATGGGTTTTGAAATCCTTTTCTCCAGGCAATCGAATTGAAACAGTCATTTAATAAGATAGCTGGTGCGTTATAAGGCCCTTTCTGTAACGCATGGCCAAGCATCATGCACATCCCCTGGACCAACATAGGCATATCTCACCTGCACCCAGCGTTGGTCCAAAGTATGTTTTTAAGTTAGGGAGGTCTTGCAGCTTGACCTTTTTGGACTCCTGACATTCAGCCTTGTCTTTAAAATTGGTTCCATCAATTATGTAATCTACCCGTGACAGATATTAGTTCCTCTTTAGAAGAAAACGTACCACCAGTATCAGTTCATGTCTTTTGGATTTATTCTCTCCCAGTGGCACGTTAAACTGTCATTCAAAAAGAAGTACGTCCCAGGATAATGGAGCATCTTCTCTTTCTTATTCTTTTAATTTTGATATAGAAGAAGTCACTAACACCCAACAGCTCAAACACCAAATTAAATTTCTCAGTCGCATGGCTAAAGACATTATGGTACCATATCAAATGCATTGCCATACTTGTAACGAAGCCAAGAATACTTTGCTTTAGGAAGTTTGGAGTGACCTAACTTTAGCTAACTGTTGAGAATTTTTCATTCTCAACAATAGGTGACTCTATTAGTGTATCATGCAACAGTATGAAGGCTGCTGGATCTTGCTCTTTCACCATCATCAGTGGCCTTTTCTATAAATGTACGCAGGGAAACTACCAACCCATAAGACCAACAACTTCTTCTTATGAGACTTGACCGCTTGTTATGGCTCAGAGGTCCTCTCCTGGGACCTGTCCAACGATTGTTGTTCAGCGGCCTCTATTGACTCCCTTGGGGTTTTTCCCCATTAATTTTTCCAGTTTATCGTTGTTACTGCTAGTTTCCCAAGTTCCCATGAGGTTTCCATCTAGGTTAAGGTTGGGAGTTAGTTGTGCCATACACGCCAGGTATTTTAATTCAGCACCTAACCTCTGGGGATTTTCAGTCCCACCTCCATTAACTAAGGTAACCTATGTCCACTGAAACCTTTATAAATGTAGGTAAATAAAGGATAAGATATTTATTAATAGGGAGTTCAAACTATTTAAAGGCATTTCTTGCCTAACTACGTCATTGGAATCTATTGCCAGCATTATCAGCACTCACTGGCAATTCTCCCTGCTTAGCATTCGTCAGCACTCTCACTTGAAATAATCATCATCCTTGTATGTCCATAATTATGTTGATTCATAATTTTCATAATTGAAATTAATTAAATATCATCATCCTTAGCATAAGTTGCCGGTGTCAAATTTAACCAAAATGATGTCAGAGATCACTTCCAATACTCTTGTGAAGTGAAATAGTTTTTGGTTTATTTAAACGATATCAATTAATTTGACATTGTCAGCATAAGTCTCCAGTGTCAAAATTTAACTGAAATTTTATCAGGATTCTTTTCTAATACATTTGACGTCAAATTTAGTAATTTGACATCTTAATTAATAATATTAATTATTTCAATTCCTTGATCTCAGTCACTAATGTCAAGACCCACCAATTTCCTATTGAGGACGATCCCTCAGTACTTTCTTGATCCTGTTGATCAAGACAGCTCAACTCAACCAAATGGGGAACATAAATTGGGGTATTATCATTAAATAAACTTGAAACTATTAAAATAGTCTCCAATAATCCTCAATTATTAAATACACTAATTTTGTTAATATATAAGGATTATCACCTGGTTAAAATCCAACACTAACCAAAATTAACTTTTACAAGTTTAGGCCTTAATTAGGGAGAGACCATCAATGAGTTCGCCCACCATATTTTACCTTGAGGCTCAACCGTTGGTTGCAGGAAATCATCTTATGTTAGATGACGCTATCACTGCCACATTTTCAGCATTTAAAAATATTCCTGATATCTTTCTATATCTTGAAGCGGTGAAGTCTAGCTTAACGTCTCTCCTTCATATCAAAGAAGCCATCTTGGAAATTCCTACTGACCTGATTAAACCCACTGAGCCCTCTTGTTTTAATAATAAGCCTCAGGTCCACGTGTCAGCTGTTACACCCCCTGATTTGCCTAGCCCCAATTTATTCTGCAATTTTTTCAAGTGAAATAATCATACTGTAAACTTTGGTTCATCTTTCATTATAAGTTGGAAAAAGACAGTTAATATAGGGCAGGAGGCTCCCTATGCTGACAACAATCAAGTGCCTCAAGTCATTTGTTATATTGCTAGTTCTAAGCACAGCGCCTCAGGTACTTTGTTTTAGCTGCGCCTGTGAAAATCAACTTACCCCTTTCTATTCAAGTAAACAAAGACCTCCAGCTTTTCTATTTTATATTGATCAGTTACCCAAACAAATCTTGGAGGTTAGTTCCTCTA
This sequence comes from Massospora cicadina, assembly GCA_022478985.1. Classification (NCBI taxonomy): domain Eukaryota; kingdom Fungi; phylum Entomophthoromycota; class Entomophthoromycetes; order Entomophthorales; family Entomophthoraceae; genus Massospora; species Massospora cicadina. The sequence goes on along the minus strand of JAKSZP010005403.1, from coordinate 142,736 downwards.
TGGAAAGCCAAACGTTAGAAGTTAAAGCCTTTAAGCGCAATGAGCAACCCTGAGCTTATCTGCAGCAAAATGATCCGCTTGATTCACTATAAATGACCAACGAAAGTTTATTAGCTGTTATATCTCAGTTTGGCTCTTTAGTGGTTCAAGTAGAGGTAGTCATTCATAAGGTTAAAGTCTTGTCAATAATTGATCTGTCTCACTTGTTAACGTTATATTCTTTTGAATTATACAAAAAGTTAAAATGGCTCCATACTTGAATCACAAAGATGAATATAGGACGGCAGGTAATTGAACAATTAAGGCAATTGGGGTGTAATTCGCCTTACCTCTACAATTCAGAAACTTTACTTACTGCCCCCACTATCACACTAGAAAACAACAATTATGAGTTTTTTTGGGGTCCAACTGATGCAGGAGTTTGACTGCAATATCAACCTAAAGAAAATACCTGTCATTATTAGGGTATTGGATTATTTAATATTTGAACTATTGGTCAAAAGTAAAGTAGCAGAAAAAAATGAACATGCCTCCTCAAATATCCATTCTCCATTTGTAAAGTCAAATATCAAGCCTTAGCAGGAAAAAATAACTTAAGCCCTGAGGCTGTGGATGCAAAAGATGGGGTCTTACCATACGCCTCCATCCTAATAAAATACTTTCTGGCTCACAAGTTATTGTGGATACAGGGATTAAAATCAAATCTTACCTAATCAAGTTTTGGAGCTAAGTGGGCACCTAAAACTTTAATCAAAAAAGGGTTGACTTGCCTTGAGATCTTGTATCCTGCCTACGTGGAATCTATCTCTATCTTACTAGGGAGCCTAACGAATTAAACCTCTAAGTCCCTCAGTATGCCCCTATCTTTTATTTAAAACTATGTCCCATAGAGAATATCGCTGAAGTAATTTTTTTTGGCTCCTTACAAAATTTAGGGGTTGATCCCCCTACCCACAATAGCTCTGGTTGAAAGTAGAATTGGAGACAATCTTGCCCCCAACAAACGCCAGAAACTTTTAAGACCTTTTTAAGGAGTATTTTAATATTTTCTCCTTGGTACCAAGTGACTACAAAAATTTCAGGGTTAATTCACCAAATTGAGACTGAGGCATACCCTCCATAGAAATCTCAGATATACCAAAAATCTAAATTTGAGGAAACTCAAGTGGCTCTAGAGTTTAGAAACTGTTGGAAGAAGTGTGACTTGTGCCCACTAAAAGCCTGTGTGCTACCCCATTCTTATTAATTTGGGAAAAGGATGGTGGCTACCATGTTTTCATTAATTATCGTTGAAACAAATCTATTACTTGAAAGGATAGCTATCCATTGCCATTTATAAATGATTCCTTACACTTCATGTCAGGTCCCCACTATTTTTAGCTATGGATCTCACCAGTGGGTACTGGCAAATCAACTTGTCACCTGAAGATCATGAGAAATGCACTCATATTCCCAAGCGGAGTACTATTTGAGCCCATCTAAAATCCACAGGGGGTATTTAAAGCCCCTGCCACCTTTTTAACACGCCATTGATGAACTTTTAGTAATTTGAAACGTTTTTGTGTGCTATTTTATCTTGACAATATTACTGATTTTTAGAACCTTTACCAAACATCTAGATCATCTCAGGCAAGACTTTCAGCGGTCATGGCAATTGCCATTAAAACTAAAGCTGTCAAAATTCTCCTTCTTTTCAGAGCAAAATGGATTTTTTGGGCCATAAGGTAGGTAAAGCTGAAGTATCCCCAATAGATGATAAGGTTATGGCCATCTTAAAATATCCCCCTGAATACCTAAGCGATGTACATGGTTTTTAAGGGTTGTGGGATATCATTGCCAATTTAAACTATACTTTGCCATTACCTCTGAGCCTATAGTATATTTATTGAAGAAAGGGATACCCTTCTAGTGGAAAGAAGAGCAACAGCAGGCCTTCACCCTATTATACGTCTCTCTATCACACTCTTTAGTACTTATATATCCTTAAAATTTTGAAAATCTATTTCTTCTCTTTACCAATGATAGATATATAGCCATTGGAGCCATACTATCTCAGTATGACGAAAACTTAGTGGATCATCCTATACCTACTATAGAAAAATCCTAACCAGAGCCAAACGCAATACTAACCTTATGGAATGTGAATGCTTGGCGGTACTACTGGCTTTGTCATTTCCAACCTTATTTATATGGAAACATTTTACCATAATCACTAATTATGCTTTCTTGCGATGGCTACAGAAAATGAAGGATCCTGACGGGAGGTTAGCCCAATGGGCGTTAAAAATTCAGAATTACAATCTTTCAATCATCCATCAACCAGGGCCCATACACCAAAAATGTGGATTGCCTATCCAGGCTTCCCATATTAACTTTAACCGACCCTGAGAAAGATTGATTCTACAAACTGTTAACTCAATCACATTTATTAAAATATCAATTCCCAATTCTAAAAAGTGAATTATTATTAAATGTAAAATCTTCATGTTAAAAAATCTCAAACTACAAACTCTACTCAAAATGGTTGCCCTATATATGACCTTCAGCTTGAACCAGCATCATATTGAAGGGCATCTTCAAGTCAGCCATGGGAGAATTTGGAAAACATACCAGTGTCTCAAGACTCAATGTTACTGTGAAGTAATTTTTGTTTCACTCCAAGATGTATTTGAATACTGCCTGGTATGTAAAAGTCAAGCTGAACCTAATACCCTAACCTCAACATCCAGTGGTTCCCCTGTGAACCATTCCATACTATTAGTATTGATGTTGCGAGACCCCTCCTTTGAGCCTCAAACGGTGATTAGCTTATCCTCCTAGATGTGGATCACTCAACAAAGTGTATCAAAGCTGTATTTATACCCTCCACTTTGGCAAAAGCCAACGCCACATTTTTGTATAATCAGATTATTAACCATCATGGGTGCCCCAATATAATTCTATTGATAATGGTCAAAATAGCCACTCATCCTAGTAGAATGATTTAGCTAGTTGGTGGGATCCATTCATGTATTTTTCTTGCCATACCATTCTACAATCACTGGATTGGTAGAGCGTGTGAATGGTACTCTAATTTCAATTCTCCAGAAAATGGGTACAACTGACCCTCTCCATTGGCCCCAGAATTTGCTTAGTGCCATTCTGGCCTATAGATAAGCTATCATTGCATTATTAAGATGTATTCCTTTCAGATATTGTACAGAAAAGATCATTATTTGCCCTCTAAAGTGCAGTATATGTTAGATAAAGCTTCTCATAAAGCTCCAAAAGTTACCATGTGAAGCATCACTTATGAGATTAGCTGTCTTAAGGCTCTGACTTCAGAGAGCTTATCAGCTACCACTAATAGAGAAACTAATCGTTTTAATAATAAGAATGAACCTCTGCTTATCTTCCAAACGGTTGGCCTAGTCTTCTTCTATCAACATCAGCCTGGAGGTCATAATAACAAATTGGTAACTAACTGGTTGGGTCCCTACAAAGTAATTTACAAACTGAGTAATAAATACTCAACTGTGGAGGTTGCTCAGGGCAATGTGGTAAATTTTGTACAAAGTTGATTTCTCCAGTTGTTCCCCCTCTGCGCCAAGGTCTAGAGGGATGTTATCAGAATTCCTACCAAATCAGGGATTTGTGTGTGACAGAAGAAGAAAATCGAACCCAATCTAATGAGATAGCCAAAACTAATATTGGGGACAATCCTCAACTAATTTTAATCCCTCTCAATATTTGGGGATCAACTCTGACTAATTGATCCAATATTACTCACCTGAAACTTCTAATATTGGGGGCTCAAACCTGATCTATGCAGTGATCAAATCTTGCTTTAACATATATGACCAGCATGCCGCATAATCCCCAATTGAAAATAAGTAAATATCTTAGCTTGGAACGCTTAAATTTATGAGAAAAACTTCCTGATTATCATATAATGATGTTTCCAAGAAATTAAAGATTACTCTCTTTATTTAACCGAGGTAAGCCAACCAGGGGTGGACATTACAGAACTAAAACTAAAATCATAATAAAAAATTAATAATTCAAACAAAACGCCCAAAATGTATGCATTGATTGAATCATACCTAACAAATATCCAACCAGGTGGGTAGCGAATACTGCTATCCCTCCATGGTGGATGGGGAGGGGGGATTGTGGGGCTCGTCTTCAGCTGCATCCATCTAATCCCAGAGTAGGGTGCGTGTTAAGGCAGATAGTAAGGGTGTGGGGGCATTGGCGAAATGGGGTTCAATATCTTTGATGATTGGAACTTCCGAGTAGTTGCCAGCCATCATAATGCCAATGATGTATTTGCCCAAAGCGTCTTCAGCTTTGAGGTGGGCATCTGGGAATTTAATGATTGTGGCAATGTTGGTTCAGGTTATTTTTGCTTTCAGATTCCGTGCTACTGTTACCACGTTCTGAATGGCTTCAGTGACGTTTTTGTGTAAAGTTTTCATGTTGATCTTACTTTGTGCAGTAAGATCTTTGGGAATAATGGGAGGTTGAATTCCTCCTGCGAGTGCAGCCACATATCCGGCGGCAGCTTTGCAGAGCGGATGGCGATCTGATTTGTGGCGGCTGCTTCTACTGCAAGCTGGTGGTTGCTGTAGAATGGTTTGGCGTTGGGTTGTGGGACATATTTCTGAGGCGAGAATTTTTCATCCCATTCTGCATTACAAAGCCACTTGACTTGCAGCAACAGTTCTTAAATGACGTTGCCTGATTCATCAATTTCATCCAATAATTCCCATAAGTTTTGGTTGAATTGGATTGGGGAATCAGCATACAGTTGAGGTTTGTTTGATTCATTTGTGGATGCATGGGATCAAACTGGGATCCAATCTTATGTTTGATTGGAGGGATTATTTATGGCATTGGGGTGGGGAGGAGGCTGATTGGTGGCTGCAGGTGCAGCTGCAGCAACAGGCTTTAGGGGTAAAGGAGGTAGGATTGTGCCCCATACCTGAAATTGTACGGGGGTGGGCATCAGATTGGAGGTTGGTGGATGAGTCATCTGATCCGTCTGACATAGTTGAGTAGGGGAATTTGCATTTTGAGTGGTCCAACTTGAAACATGATGGACAGATCGTCCACCCGCCCTTGACGTGGGTCCAAAACGGATGGTCAGGTGCTGAGGGAATAACAGTGTACAGCGGAATTGCCACCACAATTTTACTAAATTCAGGGCTTATTGTGGCATATGCCCGAGGCCCAGCAAGTCGTGTGGCCCCATTTGGGACCACAAATTTTAGGATGGGGTTGGAGCCATAGGCTGCCAAACCAGCCATCAGCTCCTGGTGGAGCACTTCAGGGGGAGGTGGGTGGGCAGGCCAGCAAACTGGACCACCAAAGTGGTGTCCACTGGGAGCTGAGTCTGAGTTGTGGGGAGAGGGGTGCCCTGGAATACCAGGAGCACAGTTGCTGCAGTGGCAGCATTGGCTTCGCAGGTGAAGCTGAGGTCAAAATACCCCTTGTAGGGGCGAAAATCAATAAATCTGGCGGGTATCATTTCCACCTGTGATATTTTGATAATGGCTTAGTTGTGGTATGGGAATAGTTTCCCATATTTGACCCTTAGGCCATAGAGCATGTTGCTCTGGGGGAGCACTAGGGGGCAGCGTGGTACCACTTGGGTATGAGCAAGGTGGGCGTCCAGGTCCTTGGGCATAATGAATCAGCCCATGGGTTTGGAATGACTGGGTGAACCAGTCCTAGCGCGTTTTCCTGCCGGATGGAAAATGGTGGGGGGAGTTTCACCGCTGCCCCACGCTGGAGCAGCCAGCAGAGAATCTGATGACATCAGAGAAAAACTACTATGGACAAATAAAATTTGTTTTTTTAATTGTGTAATTTGGCTCAGAAAGTTATGCTGAGTGGAAAAAAGTGTTAAATTCAGAGAAGATTACTCTCTTTTTTCCATTAATAATTTATTCTTGACTCTATTTAATCTAAAGATGAAAAAACATAGTTAGGGTTTACCACTCAAGGAACTTTACCCTAAGTGAAGGCTTTCTTTTTTTCACTAGTGGTGCCAACCCAAAAAGGGGGAGCCGCCACGCATCTTTATTTGCAAATGGGCCAAAATTAGGGATTATTAGAAATAAAAAATTCCTAATATGGAACCTCAGATAACAGCCTAAAAAGCCACATCAAAAAGTGAGGAGCTTTAGGGGAAACTTTTGTATGGCGCCCACTTTAGCTGGCAGACCATGGCGGACAGCATAAGGATGGGAGCATCAGCAACATGGGGCATAAGGAGGTATAGTTGTGGGTTTTCTTTGTTTATGAGGCCAGCGGTGTCCATCATCTCAATGTATTGGGCAAGTTGATGCTCAGCAAAAGTGATGAGAGCCTGCACACAAATGAAAAACTTAATGCACTAGCAAGTTTCAAAATATTTAGTGTTAAAAAGATAAGTTTTTGCTGCATCAATGCAAGCACAGCTCGCACCAAAAGCAAACTCCTTGATTTCATATTATGCATCTTCCTCAAAATCATGGGGAAAATTGGGGATAAGAATACCCTCAACAAGGGGATCCATCGCCCCTTGAAGTTCTGGCAAAGTAAGGTGTTGGCCGGGTCAGCTGCAGCCTCAACTGCCATTTTATTAATATTTTTGAAAACCAGAAAACCATTTTGAAGGAGAAAATAGTGGGGACACGAATTGGGAGGATCAATGAAAAATTTCTATAAAGTAAAATCTGGCTTGACGTTGTACAGCCATTTGTCCTCATCAATCCATTTGAGAGAATCAAATGGATTAGATTCAGTCAGCACTAGCCCAGCCACCAGAATTGGGGTAGTGGCAGGAGCTGATTGGCAACGTGCTGTTGACCACGGCAGCTCAGCTGAAAATGATTCAGCCATCAACTCAGGATTCCATAATCTGGTCAAATTGGTTAAATTTTAAAAATTTTTAATTTTGATTGGCTGCCTCCTTGGAAGCAACGCCAGAATTTGCTGAATTTTGGGGCGGTGGATTAAGCCTATTCAAAAAAATCAAATAAACTAGCTGCTGACCTGATGCTGAAGGGAGGAGCAGCAGAAGTGGTGGTGGCAGAAGACATAGGGCACTTGTGCTTTGAATGATCAAGCTCAAAGCACAAGGGGCAAATGGCGTGGCCATTCTCAATGCATGCCCATGGAGAATGATCAAGGGTGGATCTTATCATTGTGCAAGGGGGAATCACGAGGTGGGTGTCATGATGGAATGTGTGGATCATTGCAAAGGTGTGCAGCCCTTCCAAATGATCTGCTCCATTTGTAACCACAAATTGCAACATGGGGTCTGCACCGTAAATGGCCAACCATCTGTGAGCTTGTGGCGGAGGTATTTGGGGGAAAGGTGGGAGAGCAACCTGGAAAACTGGACTGTCAGACAAATACTTTAAAGACTAAAGATAAGAATGCTGTAGGTCAAGTTCTTCAGAAAAAGGGAAATGTTGGCTATTTGAGATATTCTGATGTCATTAAGAGCTCATTTATTAAAAAAATAATAAAAGTTGAGGAAATTGGCCAAAAGTCCCTGGCTGATTCTCAGTGGAACCCCATTAATTGGGGAAACCAGTTTGAAACCTGTAGGGGCACTAATAAAATCAGCTGGTCATATTACTCTGAACTCACCACGGATTTCAGGAGAATCATTGGAAGGCACTCCCCTGACCCCAACAAAGTCCTTCAATGCACCTGCATGGGGACCCCCCTTTTTATAGGCTTGGCGGGGTCCCCCAAGGTGCAAGAATTTTCTCAGGTGGTAATTGGCTCAAGTTTATAAAGACATTATCTCACAGGGACATTTGGGCCAATCAGAATTCCTCTTCCTTCACTCCACTGCCCTGATGTGAGTTCCCAAGCCATGATATGCTATTCATGCATATTTCATATTTTGGACTCATGCAGGCTATTCTGAACATGTTTCCAAATTCCCCCTCAGCCTTCAGGATTACTTTAAATACTAGATAGTTGGAGGTTGAGGAGTATCTGTTTCCCCTTTATCATGTGGGTAATAAAATTGTAAAATCCTATTTTTATCAGCGCTTTCTATTTAAGACTTACTTTATTAAAAAATTTGTTGAAACCAGCTAGCGGAATGCACCAGCGAGAAAAAGTAGCTGGTTTCCCACAAAATGGTGCTCACTACAGGAGTCCCCTGTATAAACAAATTCATTGCTCTTGAGGAGCAACTTGCTAGTGCCTTATCCCACCTTAAGGAGCTTGAGCAGCGCCCTCACAGTTTCCCTAATATGGAAAAATTCACTCCTAGCGAAGGAAACATCAATAATTTTTTGTATGTTTATGAAGCTGTCTTGAGTGAAACAACTGATACACAAAAAGTTCAGTACATCCTTCCCGTCTAAGCCGCCTAGCACAAGAATGATAGTTCCTTACCTAAACCCTTCGCTCACTTGGGTAGAGGTGAAGAAGGCTCTTGTGGCTGAATTTAGATCTAAGCAGATTCTACTCAGGGAAAAAGGCCTTTATGCGTCTTAGCATGTATTATGATGAAACACTCCTTGCCGTTGCTGATCAGTTTTACCTCATTGCACAAAGGTTAACAACCACTAACATGCTCACCCTGGATGATGCTATCGCTGCCCTGTTAACTGGATTAGCGTCTCAGCCCTCTCTAGCTAGGTATATTATCTCAGTAAAACGCCATTTCCAAACTATCCGTGATATAAAGGAGGCGTTAATAGAGGTTGCTGATTTCCATTCATATGCCACAAACAAGGAATATGAGGTGATCCCTCCAACTCTCACTATTGAGGAGTTACCACTAGTTGATCAATTGAGACCTGCTCCTCTGGGCAACCTAACAGGGTTACCACTCCCTCTTACGAATCAAAACCCTGTAAGGTAGTAACAACCATCCATCCGCACCAGCTCACTAAAACTGCTGTGCCCACCCCTCCAACTAAGCTGGTAAATGCGCGCCCTAAGGCTATTCAATCTCCTTTGGCCATCTCATCTACCTCCATCGCAGCCTTTCCAGTTGTTGAGAATACCCTTGGGGACGAATCTGAGGGGTTATGATGATTTTGGTTACTATATACTTGGAGCCCCACAGAGGTAGAGGTTCTGATCATCTGAATGCTGGAGGAGTAGACGATACCACCATCCCCTGAGGAAACGTACCTCAGTCAAATTCTCAGATGTCCACAAGTGATTGACACTGCCAGCGATGGTGATCAATTCTTAGCTGGATTGATTCAACCTCTTCAGCGTGTTCATCCCTTATGAACCATCATGAATAAATACCCTGAGACTGCTAAAAAACTCACCTCCACCTTACGGTTCAAGGAGGTTTTAGCTTTGTCGCCTAAATTTGGAGGGACCCTCACTAAGGTTGAAGTAGTTATTCAAAAGGTCCGTATCTTAGCCATCTTGGACACTGGCTCCCTAGTCAACGTGATCTTCACTAAGCTTATCAAGAAGATAAAGCTAGCTCCTGACTTGAAGTACACGCAAGAATTTGGATCTGCTGGCCCCAACAATACTCGGGCCATTGGGGCCTACTCTTCCCTTCCCATTTGAGTTGGTAAGATTATTTTATCAGCCCCTGCTGTGGCTCTAGATAACAATGCGTATGACATGCTCATTGGCACTCAGTTTATGATTGAGTATGAAGGAATAATCAACCTGAAGCAAGGTTACCTCTCGTTATTCAACTATGAAGTTCCGTTGGTCTTAACCAAAAAAAGAGCCCAGTAAGCACGAATACTCTTGCCTGATCGAATACCCCCTCTCAGCGATACCTGTGCCATATACCACTTCTGGACAAAACACAAAGAAGTTTCCTGATTCAGTGGATGCTAGAGAAGGTATCCTTTTTATGCTTCAGATGAGGTCGTGACTAAGTCTGGTGAACAACGAGTGGTTGACACAAAAATCACGCTTCATAACTCACGCCACTGCTTGTTGCACCTCATTAGTATTGATGGCGTCAGTCCCTTGGAGCCTCGGGTACTGCCTGATATTCTTGACCCAGCCTACCAGAGGCCCATTACGCTGCTTTTGGGGAACCTCACCCCAATAGACATAGTTGTGAAAAACACCAGGAGATTGGCAGAGGATTGTTAATCCCTTTGAAGACATTGAACAGATTCACTCCATTGGCTCCATGATGGATATGGGCCTGCCAACGGATAACCTGGTGTGTACCTTGCCTAAATTCCATATTTCAGACAAGCTGACCCCAGATTAGCTGTACAAAGCTCATACTCTCCTTGACAACTATAGTGACATATTCTCCAAATCAGATACTGATTATGGTCACATGAAGGGCTGGTGCCACTCCATTGATGTGGGTTATGCCCATCCCATTAGGTCAAAACCCTATCGCAAGTCCAAGGTAGAAGAACAGCAAATGAGGACAGAACTTCAGCAGTTACTTGATGCGGGGTTGTTAGTGCCTTCACAAAGCCCCTGGTCTTCCCCTCTCTTGTTAATAAAAAAGAAGAATGGAGGACATCGGATAGTCATGGATTACCGCAGGTTAAATAGCCTCACAAAAGGGGATAGCTATCCTCTTCCTCATATTGATGACACCTTGGCCCAACACTCGGGCTCTAATTTCTTTTCTGCCATGGACTTAGCTAGCGGATATTGGAAAATGGACCTTTCTCCTCAAGACCAGGAGAAATGCGCTCTTATTTGTAGTGAAGGTCTCTTCCAACCCACATGATTACCTCAAGGGTTGTGCAACGCGCCTGCCTCTTTTCAGCGGGCCATGGATCACATTTTATGGGACCTAAAGTTAACTTATGTCATCGTATACATTGATGATATCACAGTATTCTCACAAAAATTCCATGATTATCTTGATCATCTGAAGGAGGCGTTTGAAAGATTACGTAAGTTGAATATCAAGTTGAAGCCTTCAAAATGTACATCTTCCAAAAGAAATTGAATTTCCTTGGACACTCTATTTCCCAAAAGAGTTCCAACCCATGGTAGATAAGGTTGAAGCAATTTCGAAGATGCCTACCCCTAAGAACCTACGAGACATTCAGTTATTTCTAGGGATGATGGGATATTATCATCAGTTTATCCCTAAGTTTGCCCAGCTCAGTGAACCTCTTGTCCGCCTATTAACCAAGAACACTCCTTTACAGTGGAGTGCAGAACAGAAGGCTGCTTTTGAGACGCTGAAGCAACTGCTGCAACAACGGCCTAGCCTACAGCACCCTGATTATAATAAACCATTCATCTTATTCACTGATGCTTTGGACTATGCCATTGGGGCCATCTTAGTCCAGTTGGATGAAATGTAGTAGATCATCATGTCTCCTACTTTAGTAAGATGCTGTCAAAAGCTGAACGTAACTACAGTGTCACAGAGAAGGAGTGCCTTGCTGTTCTGTTAGCTGTAAAGCACTATCGCCCCTTCCTCTATGGAACTACCTTCACTGTAGTTACTGACCACGCATCTCTAAAGTGGTTACAGAACTTGAAGGATCCTACTGGTCGGCTAGCTCGCTGGGCTCTAAAGCTCCAGCCTTACAACATGAATATTGAACACCGCGCTGGAACCTGTCACTTGAATGTTGATGGGTTGACTCGACTACCAGTCCTTCACTTGGATAATAGTGAAGCGGAGAGGTTACATGACCTATTAATGACCTCCAATGAATGGGAGGATGAAGATGAGCCAGTTCAGAAGATGTTAGCCCGGCACTCCCATAACACTAAAGTTGAAAAAGGGAAGTTGTATAAGCAGGTGGGGACTAAATGACTACCTTACCTTCGACCTTCAGAGCGTGTACCTGCTATCTTAGAAGCACATTCTACCCTAGGTCATGGAGGGGTAAGGAAAACCTATGAATGGATTAAGGATCGGTTTTACTGGGACGGAATGATGGAATCTATCTTAGATGTTTTGGAAGCCTGCCTTACTTGTAAGAAGCAATCTGGCTTCAAGTCTAGATATATCAACCAACTACCCCACACCAACCATTCCATACCATCAGCTTAGATGTAATAGGTCCCTTTCCTCAGTCTACTAGTGGGAACAGATTTATCCTAGTAGCTATTGACCACCTCACTAAGTGGGTTGAAGCTGTGGCTCTTCCTGCTCAAACAGCTAAGGCCACCGCCACCTTTCTACATCAACAAATCTTCACCCGTACGTTTGCCTCATGTACTACTCTGTGATAATGGCAAGAACTTCACCTCCAGAGTAGTCAAACTTCTGACCACTTCTATGGGAGCACAACTCTTCTCTTCTCCATATAACCCCTCCACTAACGGAACAGTGGAAAGAGCAAATGGAACCTTGATTTCCATTCTGCAAAAGCTGGCTTCATCTAATCCTCTTCACTGGGATCAATATTTGCATAGCGCTCTTATGGCATGTCAGATTAGCTATCACCGGATTTTGAAAATGTCACCATTCTGAGTCTTGTAGGGCGGGAACCAGGTATACCTGCCCTCTTAGCTAAGGATGTATTCTCTTCTAGAGTTGAGGAACCAGATAAAGTTATGAGAAGATTGGCTCAACGTATAATTCAACTTCAATCTGAAGCTATGACTAATCTAGGCACAACAGTAACAAGAGAAGGGCAGGCTGCAAATGAGTCCTGAACCCCCATTAACTACTTTCCAAGTTTCTGACATGGTGTTATACTACCATAACTGCATCACCCCTAGAAGCGGTAAACTTGGAACAATCTGGGAGGGTCCTTTTACCATCATCTACAAGAGAGGAAATGAGTACTCTATCAAAAATCTAGCTACTGGTGTCATGATTAATTGCGTACATGGCCTTTTCCTTTGACCCTACTCGCCCCCCAACATTCTTGAGGGGGTGATGTCAGACATTTACCTTTGCAGACTAAAGATAAGAATGCTGTAGGTCGAGTTCTGCTGAAAAAGGGAAATGTCAGCCATTTGCAATATTCTGATGTTGTTAAGAGATCGTTTATTAAAATTTAATTAAAAAAGTTGAGGAAATTGGCCAAAAGTCCCTGGCCAATTCTTGGTGGAACCCCCTTAATTGGTGAAACACCAGTTCAAAACCTGTAGGGGCACTAAAAATCAGCTGGTCAGATTGCTCTGACCTCACCACAGACTTTGGGAGAATCATTGGAAGGCACTCCCCACCCCAACAAAGTCCTTCAATACACCTGCACAGGGACCCCCCTTCTTATAGGCTTGGTGGGGGTCCCCCAAGAAGCAAGAATTTTCTTGGGCGGTGATTGGCTCAAGTTTATAAAGATGTTACCTCACGGGTACATTTGGGCCAATCAGAATTCCTCTTCCTTCACTCTGCTGCCCTGATGTGAGTTCCCAAGCCATGATATGCTTATCCTGCATATTCCCTAATTCAGACTCACGCAGGCTATTCTGAACAGTTCTCAAATTCCCTCTTGGCCTTCAAAATTACTTTAAATACTAGATAGTCAGAGGTCAAGGAGTATCATTTTCCCCTTTATTGTGCGGGTAATAAAATCATAAATTCCTATTTTTATCAGCGCTTACTATTTGAGACTTATTTATTAGAAATATTTGTGGAAACCAGCTGGTGGAACGCACCAGCGAGCAAAAGTAAGCTGATTTCCCACATGGACCACTAAAGTGGCCTCATCTGGGAGCTGGGTGAAAATGGTTGTAAGAGGAATTTTTAAAAATTAGTGGCAGCTTAGATGCTGCCATTGCATCAGCCATGGAATAGAACCAAGGTAAAATACCCCATAAAGGGGCGGAAATCAATGAAGCTGGCATTTTTAAACATCACCGTGGACATCTAAATGATGGCAATGCTTGCATATAGGAAAAGGTTCCCATATTTGACCCAGAGGCTGAAATGAAAATTTCTCCATGGGAGTACCAAAGGGCTCTGGAGCACCGCCTGGGAACTTGTGAGATGACAGGCTAAGTTCCAAGGGGGACATAACGCCCATTAGCGTTATGGGGCTAGCAGAGCCAGCCTGGGTGTGCTTCAGCGGCGGCCAAAAGATGCCAGATGGTGGCACACCACCACCCTAAGCTGAGGCAGCAGGCATCAATGGCATCAACATTGGTAAGTTTTGGCTCAATTGAGTGGTCTTTTTTTGTATTTTTAAAAAATTTTGAATTTGGCTTCAATTTATTTATCAAAACAAAAGAGATATTCTGGGTGAAGACTTTCCAGCCAAGGAAAGTAAAACTTAAATCCAGCACCCAGGTGTCAGTAAAGCAGCAAGTAAAGTTTAGATCAGCCTACCAGCATTGACGCAAATGCACTCAAATGGCAAGCCCAAATGTAGAGGCACTGCTGCTTGTACAACGTTTGATTGTTATGTGAGAGATATCATCAACAAGTACCAATAGACCGTAATAGAAATTAGCAACCCAGAAATGAACCAGTCTGACATGGCCCCAGGGCCTGTGGGTCTGTGTACTGGGAAGAACAAGATCAGAATGGGAGTTTATTGTCTTAAAAGAATATTGAATTTGGGGTTCAGAAATTTTATTGATTAAAATGTAGAAAACCAGAACATCAATTTCCTATTGTGTTACAACTGCTTAAATAGAAAATTAATTTGAGGAATAACTTATTAAAACTTGGTATCAGGGCCCTTGAAGATTCACCTAACCTGGCAAACTTTGAGTGAGGGGGAAAACAAATTAGTTTAAACTGACTCCAAAATTTGTCAGTGGCAGTCTGAGTCACTGTCAATTTGACCTCAGATACCCAAATTGCAGTTTTTCCATATTTCTGACAGTTAGCACGATGGCATCTCGCCTGATGGGCAATTTGAACCTCTTAAGGCCACCCCATGCTGGGGCTGTTCCAAGAGATCAAAAACGGGTCTGGAATACCCAACCCACTTGTACCCAGTCGCTTTGGCATCCGTTTGGTCAAGCATGATTAATCAAAAGACGATTATAGTATTTGGGGGAGGGTTTTGAGTTGATAGCAACTTTTGATAATGACCCATCACCATCAGCAAGTTCCACTGAGGTTTGACATTATAGAATTCATCTTAGAAAGTACATGCCCATTGGGCTTTGTCACTGATGCTTTTGAGACAGGTTTTAAACTGATGACAGCCTTTCCCAATGGCCAAATGCCCTTGGCAAGTTTTGCTGAGAATTTGACGATTAATTCTCCATTTACTGAATGTGCGTGTCCATTGGGCATCATTGATAAGGTTTTGAGGCTTTGGACCTTGATTTTTAGGGCTTGTTGCCATCAACTTTAAAAAACTCTAGGCCCATGAGGGTGCTAGCTTTTAAGTATATCCTCACAAATTTCTTCAATATGCCATACTAATTTGGTGGAGGCAATTGCAGGGATAGGTGGTGGGATATTCAAAGGAAGAGATGTTACCCATTGCTCGTCTACCACATGGGCGAGATTGCCCTGTGAGATGAGAGGGACAGCTTCCCTTCTTGGACCCTTTTTGTAAGGAATGGGAACACCACCCAGTCTAGGAGAGGGGATGCTCTCCCAGACTTACACCATGAACTTCAGGTCTCCTGGCCTTAAAAATAAAAAACAAGTATTTTAAATCGTTTTGTCCCAGTATTGAACTTGCCACCTGATCTATCACAAGTGGTCCCATGGTGAATCCTGACCTAATAATCATACTTGATGAGTCTTCTTTTCTGAATCCTTGGGTCCCTCAGGGGCTGTTATCTGGTTTCTTGTTGGGCTGGTAGTTACGGCGGCCACCAGCTATCATCCTCTGTTTGCTCCCCTTGCACCTATTTATCAAGTCTCTCAGATGGCAATGACCTTGGCATTCTGGTTTGTCTTCTGGGTGCTCACGCACCCTGACTGGCAGGTCAGTCTCCTTTTTATCTGCTAGTTTCATGGCACTAAGATTCCCCAAATTTACTCAGTTTAGGTTTGCCCTGACCAATCTCTTTGGTGGTCACTTTTTTTATGATAAAGGGTTTTACTTATATATCTTTATACCTTTATGTTAACTTTTGTTAGCTTTGCAGTATAACCCCATATGGTGGTAACCTGGGTTTATTTCATAAGCGCAGAAGTCATGAGCACTGTAGTGGGTGCATGTACACCAGTTTTTGTAATAGTTTTTTCTGGAGTTTTAAAAACTTTCTTCACACTCTCTATCTTGGCCAGTACCTTGCTATGGCATAAGGAAGATGCGTTTATAAATAAAACGCATGATCCCCTTCTCCTTCCACCATGGTTAGATAAAATGTTCTCCACTTTCCACCTGGTTTATTGTGTTTCTTTTTTTGTTTATAAATGCTCAATTTGGGCATTTTGGTTTACTTGTTAAGGGGTTTTATTTTTTAGCAATTTAAGCAAAAGTTAATGTCCACACTCTTATCAGCTTACCTCAAATAAACAACTTTATATAGATTTTGAGGCCTTTTATTCTATTTGATTTATTCGAGGTATGCCAACCAGGGGACAGACAGTACCAAACACAACACTCAAAACGACAAAACAAAACTACTAACCAGGTGGGAAGAAGAAACTGCTAACCCACCATGGCAGAGGGTGAGGAGGGGTCGGGGGGTTGGTTTTCAGAAAGACCCACCTTGATCAAGGGATGTTGGTTACAGTACCGGATCAGAGCAGAGAGCCAGGCGTTGGGGCATCCACATAGTGGGGGTTGAGGTCAGCATAGTAGGATTTTTCCTCTTCCGCATCAAGATAATGATGGGAAAGTGTTTCAACAAAAGCTGCGAGGAGAACTTCAGCTTCTTTGCGGGCTTCAGGAAGTTGGGTGAAAAGGGAGATACTGTGGCGGGTGATTTTGGCTGAAGGGTTGAATGAAGCAAGAGGCCTTTTATTCTCTTAGAGCAACTTATGCTTAATTTTAGACGTTGTCAAGCTATACCTTTGTGTGCTAGCATAAATTTTAGTATTCATGTTTTTTATCTTATTGATTTTAGATTAAATTTAAAGAGTTTATGATGGCCTTTTATGCCATTCTAGGATCTATTTTAGATTATAAAAATCATAAATTGAGGTCATTTATGTTACTGCAACAAACCTATTGTTATATTATTCACTTCAATTTTTTAACAGTATGTTAAGAAACATTTAGGCAATTACCTCTTGTAAAGACATATTTTATATTAGTAGATTTTTGTCAACTTAAAATTTTCATTAGTTTATATAACAATAATCTTAGTTACTAATACTAGGGTCCTTAAGGTAAAAGTTTATTACAGTTAAGTTAAACTGCAATGAGAAGATACCTAGAGGCTTTTTCTGAGGAAATTTAGGTAGCAATTGAATATGTAACTATCTAAAGATATTAAAGGTAAGCCAGCTAGTTATTGAGAAAACCTTAATGGATACTTAAGTCATACACATAGTTTGAATCTTATAAAAAGATGAGGTGGGTTGACTTATGAAAAATATACCATGCCGAGTTTTTTAGCCTGTGCTGGTTTTGAACCCATTTTGATCAAAAACTGAACCAGAATGGAGTGGGAACCACCCTGCTATGCAACCACTCCTCTAGTTTGGATCATATAAAGGATGTAACATTTATCTATATTCTATCCAATATCTCCCTAAGTAAAATAATTCAAGTTTTACCTTTATGGTAACAAACTTAAGTACATGATATATGCCATATGGCTAAAGGTTGTTAGAAACTTTTTTTACCATTTAAACTACTATTATGATATATTACTATTATTGGGTTTTCATTTAAAAAAGAATATTACCTGAGATGGTCAGATTACTTTAGTAATGGTTGGATTAGCCTAACTAAAACTGTGTATGACAGCAGGAAAGTAACTGGTAGATAGATTAGATTTTATTTTAATTTATATAAATTAGGTATTAGTTTAGCTGTGGTACTTAGGAAATTATCTTATAAATAATTTATTATAAAAATTTTAATTTCAACACCTACTCCTAGACTATTTACCTCTCTCATATAAACTTGACACAAATATTCTACAATATATAATTGTTCTTTGTGTCAGACAATTACCATCTCAAATTCAGGTGAAAAATGTTTGGGTGAGAATTGTCCAAATTTAGAAATACAATTGTCAGAAAATTGCTTTTTGAACAGTGGCTCTACTAGTGTGCCAGACCAACCATTGTGGAGACTAGCTGACCCTTGCAGTTTTGCCTTTATAATCATACTAACCCCCTGCTAATCCAAATCCAACCATTAACCCAGAATACCAATGACTTTGCCTTAGCCCCATAGTCCCTCTTGAGTGTGCCCTAGTGAGTCCATCCCCCATCCTGGGTGGCTATGGTACTCCCATGCTGCACCACCCTCATGGCTGACAGCCAGCAGCAAATCATTGTTGGTGGCCAGTTGGTCAGGTTCCCACTGGTTCCTCATAGGGCTGAGGTATGGGAGCTGGCAGCATCAGCCACTCCAGACGCATCACCCTGTGCCTAACTTGGGGATCTCCAGTCCCACCTCTATCCACTTTAGTGGCTCTTGGTAGTTAAATAGAAAGTTGATGAAAGAGAGATCTTTATTTGGAGTGAAGAAAAACTATCTATACTCTGGGCTACTGCTCCTATGAAAACCCCTTGTCCATACAAGCTGGAACCTCAACTAATTGCAGTCATCGGTGTTAGTAATTCCCTCTCATTCTGATCATCCTGATCACCTAATATTAGGTCAACTCATCCTTGGCACAGGTTGCTGGTCAGTCATATATAGTTTACTATTATTATAAACACTTCAAGCATCATTGGCATAAGTCAATGGTACTCCAAATTAGGCAACGAATTATAATTAAAGATTGATTTAAAATATTTCGACTTTCTGTCAGAAAATACCACAATCAGCTTCACATGGAAATTGGCGTCAATCTAAGATTACATCAAACTCAGATTTGAGTAAGCAAAATCATTGTCAGATGGTTATTAACAAATACGTTGGCTTTCTGCCAAAAATTCCAACAATCACCCACAATTTGCAGTTGGCATTGAACTAGGAATTTTCGCCAAACTAGCCAATTAATAATATTATAACATTAAAAAAACCAAACTAGGAAATTAGATGTCAATAATGTCCAACTAACTGACACCCCTAATTTAGATATTATTGGGAGGAATCTATCTGTTTAATTTTCTGACATTTCCCCACTTAGCCAGATGGTATTCCTCCAGCGCAACCCACCCCAATGGTGGGCCAAACATACCTAGCGCCCCCTTGAAGGAGCGCCAGGTTTGAGCCAGTAGATCTCACCACCTCCTATTCTGTCCTCCAACTACTTGAGTAGCCCACCAGTGAAGCCCCCTGTAGTGTGCACCACTGGTAACTTTTTTGGAGGATTTCATTGATTCCGCCAAACATGTTGCAAAGGGCAAAACCCACTGGGCAACAAACAAGCAATATGAGGATTGCTGGCCCTCATTAATTAATAATAGTAAAGACTTAATAAGGAGCTATTTCCCCAATGATACCAATTTAAATTTATATCAAACTTAACGGCTACTTCTGTTATGCTTCCATACTACTCTCTTTATTTGTAAAAGACCTCCCGCTTCTCATACTCATGCACAGCTCTTAATCTGTGGTATATCTAGTCAGTTTCATCCTTTCACTTAATAATTCCCTATTAACTACCAATTTAAGTTTTTATTCTATCATCAGAGCCTCAGCGTAATTCCTTCAATTTGCTGAACCATAACTACTTTGACCAATTCATTTTGCATCAATATACATATTGCTCAATCTCAAGGATCACCTCAACTCTGATTTACAATCCACTGGAATATATAGCTTGTCATCCAGTCATATTAATTTTTGACAGTAATACTAGACAACTATTAGCAAAACAATTCACCATGGAGTAATCATTTTATAACCTCACCTTCCATTGACCAGGATGGATCAAGTTGGCCTTGAGCTTAAATCTGAAGCAAAAGATTATGTACAATATATAAAACTTTTCCTCATGGGTTTACCCTACCTATGATGCACCAATCACATTATGTTAATACTGGATGAGGAAAAATGACTTTCTTGAGTGTAGATCCGCTATATCAATAAACTGTCTAAGTCTGCTACCCAGCCTATATTAAATTCAATAATTATCCCCTATTAGCCTTCAATAACCCTAAATGCCATAAAAAGACATCTTATAATGTATCATTTTTCTCACCCATGTGACGTTAAGAAAATTTTATAATTTTCTATTCTTAGTTTTATTTAGTTTAAAGCCACCATTTAGTTGGCATTTAATAAAAAAATTGTTTGTGGTATCCTGCTGAATACTGGTACCTGTGAGCATCATCAAGCGAGATTCCCACAAGTTGACTTGATTAGTCTAATGTTTCAGGTATAAGGTTGGCAGTTTTTATTTATTTAGTTTTTATTATTTAGTTGATTTTATCAGTCAATTATATGGTAAACTTTCAAAAATCTATCTATATTACCTCATTTTATCTCTTTGGTTGATTTAATTAGTCAATATTAGTAAATTACTGATTGCCATCTACAGTAATTCATTTTATTTTATTTTTACTGAGGTAAGATGACCAGGGGACGTACATTACCAAACCTAGAACTAAAACTAGAATCTAACGTAAATAATTGATTCATACAAAACGCCCAAAATGGACGCATTGAGTGAAATACACCTAACAAAACAACCAACCAGGTGGGCAGCAGAGACCACTTATCCCTCCATGGCGGAAGGGGAGGGGGATCAGGGGCTCATCTTTGGCAGCAGCTTCCTCTTCCCAGAGTAAGGTGCATGTCAAGGCAGATAGCAAGGGCGTCAGGGCATCAGCGGCATGTGGTTCAATATCTTTGATTATTGGTACTTCTGAGTAATTGCCAACCATAAAAATGGCAGTGGTATATTTGGCTAAAGCTTTTTCAGCTTTAATGCAGGTGTCTGGTAGTTTAACAAACGTGGCAATATTAGTTCTGACAATATTAACTTTTGGATTCAGTGCTACAGTTACCACATTCTTTATAGCATTAGTTGACGTTTTTGTATAATTGTTTCACATTAATCTTACTTTTTGGAGTAAGATTTTTGGGGATAACAGGAGGTGTAATTCCTCCTGTGAGTTCTGCCACTGATTTGGCGGTGGCTTTGCGGAGGGGACAGCAATCTGGTGTGGCAGCTGCTTCTACTGCCAGCTGGTGGTTGCTGTAGAATGATTTTCATTTGGCTGTAAGGCATATAAATGAGGGGGGAATTCTGCATCCCATTTTGCATTACAGAACTGGTCAACTTGCACCAATGGTTCTTCAATGATATTACCTTATTCGTCAATTTCATTCAAAAACTCTCATGTTCAGGTTAAATTGAATTGGGGAATTGGCATATTGTTGAGGATTGGTTGATTTGTTGGAGGCTGCATGGGATTAACTGGAATCCAATCCTGCGCTTGATTGGAGGAATCATGTGTGGCACTGGGGCGAAGTGGAGGCTGATTGGTGGCTGCAGGTGCAGCTGCAGCAACAGGCTTTGGGGGAGGGGAGTTAGGACTGTACCCCATGTCAGAACTGGTGTGGGGTGGTGTCAAGAAGTTGATATGACTGGATGATATGCTAACCATATGGCAGATTGGAGGGGGCTTGAAGAAAAGTTTCAAAATTGATGAAAAGAGGTATATGAATAATAGTCAATTGAAATGTTGACCAATCGGTGAGAACGGGGGAATTACGCTGAAATTTGATATAAATGAGAGCTTCAAATAAAAGGGGAAAATGAATAGAAGACTACCAAGCTGAGGATGCATCTGGCTTGGGGAATCAAGACATAAAGAGTTACACGGAGGATTGATGAGAAGACTTCTTTTGAAAATTAGGTTGTGCAGAGAGGTCTGCATATTAAGTAAAATAATAAAGGTCAAAATAAGGGGTGATAGCTCCGTGTAAAAGTTTATTAGTTTTTATTAAGAATTGACAATCTTCATACCATCTGATTTGGTTGCCCAGTGGCTAATACCCTATTCTAACTGACTTGGTGGAATCAAGACTCTATGCCGAGATTTAACAGTGGTGCTCACTACAGGGGACCATTGGTCAACTGTAGTTATTTGACACTGAAATATGATGATGTGCCCTCATTTGTTACATCACCATTCTACTGGATTCTGTGTGCGTCATGCAGAAGAAGCATGAAAGGCACCTAATAATGAACCAATATTATTCACTGTGACTAAACTGGGTAATGATGAAGTTATGATCAATCTGCAACTAGAAAACTGCCCTGAGCTGACAGCTGACCAACTAGGGCGCTCCACGAATGTGACCCCTCAGCAGCTGCAGAATATTAAGGAGTGGCCGTTATGCGGATATCAATTATATGAAGATGAGGCGGGAAGTACGCCTTGAGTCTGTTTTATAACCATTATGATCAAGAAAATCGCTACTCCATGTACATGTCCTATCTGGATGTGACTACAATGGGGTTGACTCGCCGTCTTAGTACCCATGGAATTGAGGAGTATCTAGTTGTATATGTGCAACTATCTATTTGACAACTACTGCAAGTGTTGGCTCGCCACAATATAGAGATTGGAGATGTGATGCAATTCTCTTGAGCCCAGAAAAATGATATTCACCTCTTGCTCAACTGCCTTGATTGCTCTTTTCAGAGGTACAAGGGGCGCTTGGGAAAATGGACTACCATGTTGAGAACATCCGCCATAGATTGGACATGTTGGTACCCCAGTTGAATCTTGAGTTATCTCAGGTAATCAATGAACTGTTGGATCAGCATGGCCTATTGAAGAAATGGATTTGGGATGTCACAACGTTGAGAAACAGTACTGAGCACTTTATGATGGATTTAACTGAATGAGTGGAAGCACTTGAAGCTGTAGTTGCTCAGCTTAAGGAAAAAATAACACTGGTGCTACAGCAAGTGGTGGATCAAGTCAGCTTCATATCAGCTGAAGTAAACCAACTTTGTATCAAATGGAGTGGTCATCAAACATCTGATAACGCGCTTATCCTTTGGTCAACGTCCCCCAAATATCTTCAGCTAGTCCGTCAGGTTACACAATTGGAAGCCGTTAGTCAGGATGAGCAGCGTCAAGTTTTCCTTCTTCTGATCCATGAGACATGGGAGTATGCTGACATACAAGAATGACTTGATACCCTTAAACAGGCCAATGAGGGATTAATAGGGAACAAGCCGCTCTCTTTACCTAAATAAATGACACTAATCAACAAGCTGATAATGCAAGCTGGCATCATGGCCATAAGCAGAATATGATTGAAGATGTCCTCTCATGACTACAAGCAGTGGAGCAGCAGTTACACGTGGTGCAGGAATATCGTCAGGAGTTTCAATATCAATATGTGACACTGCAACGGGAATTCCAGGATGGACAGTGTAGATGCCATTTGGTTAAAGCAGAGCAGTTGATCAACGAGAATTTTGCGGAGTATGCCAGAGCTGGGTGGAATGGTGCAGTTAGTGGCGATTTGGGGGAAGAATGATATGGTTCCGCTAACAAATATTCCTCAGGCGCTGAAATGTATACCCCACGTGACTCTACTTCCTTTGAGTTCATTATGCCAGATTTGAGCTTAACCAGCCGGCTGTACAATAATTCACAAGGGGGTGGTTTCCTTAGTCACTCTGAAACCAATTCGCCTGATCTTTGCTGCAGAAACCTGGAGCAAGGCGAAGCTGTGCTAATCAAAAAATTACCTCCTTTCAGTCATGATGGTAATCTACACAGTTACTTCAAGCACTTTGAATTCGCCATGGAAGGAGCTTCTGATCAATGGAAAGCGAAACTGTTACTGTCTGCTCTCAATGTGGACAGTGCCAATCAAGTTACCTGCTACCTATCAAACAACTTGGCATCCTATGAAGAAATTAAGGCAATTGTTCTCTGGCTGTTTGGGGGTGCAACCAAGATGGCCCAATGGAAAGCCGATTTCCTGACTATAAAATTTCACCAAAACAAAACCCTGTCAGATTTTGCTTAACATTTCTTGGTAGAAGCAAATGTACAAAATTGGAGCTAACATTTTATCCACTGAGGATGTTGGTATAGTGATGATGGCAGCTGTCAAACCATATTGGAAACTTTATAATGTTATGTCTCATGTTTTGAATGGAGATGCAGGACTTATTCATATTGTAAGTACCTTATGTCAACTCTTCGCCACGATCAGCGCCCCTGATATAGCCTGAAAACCCTCTGATATCCCTGCACCAAACTCTTCAGAGTATGGACTACAGCAACAAAGCTATCAACCTCTGGAACATATTTGTTCATACAGATCTAAAAATCCTTTTCAGCCTAGATACAATCTTCCAGTTCATTCATGACCTTATAAACACTCTGTTAATTTTTTCACTGGTCCTTTCACTGCATGCTATATACGTGAACCTTTCATGAATACTTGCTTCCAGTGCGGCTGAAGGGGGCATTATGCGGCAAACTGCCCTAGCAAAACATGAGTGTATGCAATGCCAACCGAGGAAACTGAGCAGGTAAAAGCTTGAACGGTGTAGAGATGGGACGCTCTACCTCCACTATTTCTAAACCACTTGTCCCTAACGATTCCCAAGCTTATTGGGGAGGATTTGGAACTCATTCAGATGAATTGCTATACCAACAGCTTCCATTGGGTACACCTGTTTCCATTTCTAAAAGTAAAAATTCACCCACAAGCCCCGAGTTCCACCAGGACGCACAGAAGTCATATGTGTGGCAGATCTTGGAACAGACTGGCACAAGTAATGAGGATCCCTTGATGGCTGCTGCTTCTTTGGTAGGAGTCAACATATCCATTCCGGTGGAAAAAATTATCAATTTAGTAACCTCAGGTTGGCAAGAGCATCTCTCCTTCTTAAGTAACATTAAGCCCTTGGACGTACACGCAATAAACACTGATGTTTCCTCTTACTTGGAATGTACTTATTGTGACATTTTCGTTCAAAAACACAAAAATTTGTGCTATCATTGACATGAGAGCCCCTGTGAACATAGTCTCTACCCAGTTGGAGGCTAAGCTTCTGCTTAAACCGGATGTGGACTATTGTGTAGTATATGGAACCGCAGGGATGCATAGCACTGTGTCTGAAGGAACATATAGTGTGTTGCCCTTATGATTTGGGTCAGTCCAGGCTTCTGCTCCAGCGGTGGTTCTAACAAATAACAACTATGACTTGCTAATTGGTGCAGAATTCATGAGAAAATTTGGTGTTGTGATAAACATAGCGGAGGAAACACTTGATATTTCAGGACAACAGATTCCTGTTTATTTTACCTCTTTGTGGAATCCCAACTGATCCATTCCGCTCTAGTCAAATCAATATAGCATACAGTGATGGAGTGATTCCTGTGCATTATCAATGACTGAAGAAGCGGATCAGGGTCCTCCCCAACCAGATTATTGAGTACAAAGGGATTCCGCTTCGGGCAGCAAGTGATTTGAGCCTTCCATCTGGATATCAGTGCATAGTAGGGACTGGGCTTGAAATTGATGTCCCTAAAGAGCTTTATGGAGAAATCATGGCTCCTCACCAGCATTCTTGGCTCAAACCACATGTGGCTTCAGGGTTTCTGCTACCTGGTAACGGAGAATTGAAAGTTCTGCTAGCGAATTTACAGAAGGAGACAATAACTCTCCAGCGGCACCAAGTGGTGGCTTACTTACACTTTGTTCCTATAGAGGAAGTCCGCCATATTCATGATTTTGGCTCCTGGAAGGATATCGGACTGCTGACAAGCTCTCCACTTGGCGTATTGACCGTAATTTCATGGGAAGCGCTTACTGGATTAATGGCGGAACAACAAGAACAGGCTATGGCGTTATTAGAAAAGTACTGAGATATTTTTGCACATGACAATCATGATTTAGGGTGCGCTCAAAGTGTGTTACATTGGATAGATAAAGGGGATCACCCTCTCATTTGATTGTGACCTATTAGACCTTCCAAAGCAGCAGAGGAGGTTATCTCTGACGAGGTGGATAAACTTATTGTGCAAGGGATGCTAGAGCCGCCAAACAGTTCATGGGCATCACCAGTGCTCATTGTGAAGAAAAAAGATGGCTTGAATCAAGTGGTGATTGACTATCATAAACTCAACAATGTAATAAAGAAGGATTCTTACCCTCTTCCACGGATTGACGATGCATTAGACTGATTGGATGGAGCATATTATTTCTCTGCCATGGATCTGATCTCAGGGTATTGGCAGATTGAATTGCCATCAGCAGAATGGGAAAAGTGCACTTACATCACTTTGAGATGGTTATACTAGCAACTTGCATGCCACAAGGGTTATGCAACGCCCCGGCTACGTTCCAGCATGCCATGGATATGATTTTAGATGATTTAAAGCTGTCCTGCATCCTAGTTTATCTTAACGATATCTATGTGTTCTCGCGGATGTTTACTGAACACCTTTCCCATTTGGAACAAGTGTTTTGACGCCTTGCAGCTGCTAATATCAAAATTAAGCCTCAGAAGTGCCATTTTCTTTAAAGAACAATTGGAATACCTTGGGCTCGTCATAGATTCAAATTGGCATAAACTGCAGCTGGCTAAAGTGGAAGCAATAAGCAAGATTACTCGCCCAGGTAGTAAGCGTGACATTCAAGTGTTTCTGGGGATAGTTGGGTACTACTGATGGTACATTACCAATTTCAGCTGTTTCAGGGACCCATTTTTTGAGTTGTTTAAGAAAAACACTTCTTTCAATTGGATGGAACAATGCTAGAATGCTTTTGACGTGTTGCGCACCGCGTTAGCAAGTGCACCCATAATTCAATATCCCAACTTTGACAAAAAGTTCATAGTGCAAATGGATGCTTCCCTCTCCGCTATAGGGGCAGTATTATCTCAAAAGGATGACAATGGCGTAGAGCACCTTGTTTCATTTTGTAGTCAAATCTTGGACTGTCATGAACGGAACTACACCGTTAATGAGTGAGAATGTTTAGCGGTGATCTACACTTACAAATAGTTCTGGGTATATCTGCATGGGGTACAATTCCAAGTAGTGAAGGACCACACTTCCTTGCATTGGTTTCAGAATCTGCATAAACCAGAAGGGCGACTCACTCATTGGGCACTGAAATTTCAGGCATAATATTTTGAGATTGTACACTGTCCAGGAGCAAAACACCAAATTGCAGATTGTCTTTCTCAGCTGCCAAAGGTCACTATCACAGCATATTTAGCTGACATAATGTATGAGAAGATGGTGGTGAACAAATACCAGGATGAGCCGCCGCATGTGATCAAGGTAATAGACAGACTCAGGGTGGATACTTTCCTATGTGGGGGAGAGCTATATAAGCAGATCAGCGACACAACGTTGAGTTTCCCTAAACCTTTGGCCAGACCTGCGATTATTATGGATGCTCATCAGGCTGTAGGTCACGAAGGATTCTGGAAAACGCTAGAGTTTTTGCAACCCTGATACTACTGGGAGAGCATGCATTACGACGTATTGGAAACAGTTAGTTTTTGCCATCAGTGTCAAGTGGAAAAACCATTCCACAAGAAAACCACATACCAGCTGGTTAAACCCCATTTCGCATGGCACACCATTTCCATTGATGTAGTAGGACCTCTGCCAACTAGCGCCAATCAATCCAAGTATATTAATGTCGCCATTGATCATTTGACTTGATGGGTGGAGGCCAGGGCCATTAATGACTTGGCGCGGTCACCACTGCCAAGTTTATTATGGAGTGTGTTATACAGTGATACGGCTGCCCACAATTCATTTCAATGGATAATGGAACTAATTTCACTTCACACATTCTGCTGAAGTTGAACAAGTTGATGGTAATCCGCAGGGTTTTGACCACCCCATATCATCCAGAATTTAATGGAATGGTGGAGCGGGTTAACAGAACCCCAGTGAACATACTCTGTAAATTGGTAAGGATCAACCTTTGGAATGGAGTGACCTTCTACCTACGGCTGTGTTTGTGTATAATATCAGCTATCATTTGTCCACTGGTAAGAGCCCGTTCCAACTGCTGTATGGTCAACATCCAGCTCTGCCTGCCTTGCATTACTCGTGTGTGGAGGATACTGGTGGGGTGGACCCCAGCGATACTTGAAGACTCTTATGGATATGTTGATCAAGCTGGAAATGAGAGCCTACTCTACCAGTTTGGCTAATAAGATTCGCAATCAGGAAGCCAATCAGAAGAGATGAAGCGGAATTCTACTGTTTGCTGTAGGAGACCATGTTTTATTCCACTATCAGCATGGTCTTGGGAGGAAAAACAAGCTCTCCAGCATCTGGGTCAGTCCGTTCAAAATAACTGAAAAAACTGGCATGGATATCTACACCATCAAGGAACCTGTGAGGGGGTTGTATCATCAACTGAGTTCACTCCAAGTTCCTCCAAGCATATGAACAGTGAAAGCATATCATCCAGTTAAAGGGGGGTAATGTTGGGAAGTTGATATGACTGGACAATACGCTATCCATACGGTGGATTGGAGGGGGAATTGAGATGAGTCTCAAAATTGACAAAAAGAGGTATATGAATAATAGTTGATTGAAATGTTGACCAATCAGCGAGAGCGGGGGAATTATGCTGAGATTCGATATAAATGAGAGTTTTGAAAAAAGGGGGAAACAAATGGAATACTACCAAGCCAAGGATGCATCTGGCTTGGGAATCAAGATATGAAGAGTTACACAGAGGACTGATGAGGGACTTCTTTTGGAAATTAGGTTGTTGCAGAGAGGTCTGCATATTAAGTAAAATAATAAAGGTCAAAATAAGGGGTGATAGCTCCATGTAAAAGTTTATTAGTTTTTATTAAAATCGCAATCTTCATATCGTCTGATTTGGTTTCCCAGTAGCTAATACCCTGTGAAAACCAACTCAGTGGAATCAAGACTCTACACCGAGATTTAACAGGTGGGCAGTGGATTGGTGGCCATCAGATGAAAAATCAGCACTGTTGGAAAGCAGTTAGGGATGGGAACTTGCATTTTGAGTGGTCCAACTTGAAACAGGATGGACAAATCATCCATATATCCTCCATGTGGGCCCATAATGGATGGTCAGGGGCAGAGGGGGTAGCAGCACAAGGGGGAATTGATGAGGCAATTTTGTTTGTTTCAGGGCTGATCATGGCAAATGCCCAAGGCCCAGCGAAACGTGTGGCCCCATTTGGGACCACAAATTGCAAGATGGGGTTGGAGCCATAAGCTGCCAAACCTTTCATCAGCTCCTGGTGGAGCACCTCAGGGGGAAGGTGGGTGGGCAAACCAGCAAACTGAACCACCAAAGTAGTGTCCACTGGGAGCTGGGTCCAAGTTGTTGGGAGAATAGTATCTTGGAAGACCAGGGGCACCATTGCCACAGTGGCAGCATCAGTTTCACAGGTGAAGCCAAGATTGAAATACCCCTTATGGGGGCAGAAGTCAAAACAGGCATGACGCATTACCACCTGAGCCATTTTGATAATGGCTTGGTCGTTGTAAGGGAGAAGTTTCCCATTTTGACCCTAAGGCTGAAACTCATGTTGCTCCAGGGGAGTACAAGGGGGCAATGTGGCACCACTTGGGTTCAAGCAAGGTGGGCGTTGAGATCCTTGGGAGGAACGAATCATAGGGGTTTGGTATGACTGGGTGAGCCAGTCTGAACACATTTTCCTGTCATATGGAAAATGACAGGGGGGTTTCGCCACTGCCTCACACTGGGGCAGCCGTTGGGGAATCTGATGACTTTGGAGTTAAACTATGGTGGGCGATTAAGCTTTACTTTTTTAACAGCTTAATTGCTTGGAAAGTTACGCTGAGCAGAAAGAGATTTGCAGTAATTCATTTTAGATCTAGTTGATTTAATAAGCTAATATATAATAAAATTACTGATTGCCATCTATAATAATTTATTTTAGATCTAGTTGATCTAATTGGTCAATATCTATTAAAATTACTGATTGCTTTCTACAAAAATTAATTTTAGATATAGCTGATTAAATAGTACTCTATAATAAAATTACTGATTGCCATCTACAATACTTTATTTTAAATTTAGTTAATTTTATTGGCTAATCTATGATAAAAATGATACTTGCTTATAATAATTTATGCTTGTCATGCTATGATATCATACTTGAACATACCCTCATCCATAGGACATATAACATGTTAATATATATAATATTGATCTGTTGATTTAATTGAACAACATATAATAAAACCTACTAATAACCATCTAAAATAATTCATTTTGAGTTTATTTGATTTTATTAGCCAACCTATGCAAAAATGATACACACCCATAATAATTTAAGTTTGTCATGTGTAAAAATTTACTTAAGTGGTTGATTATCAGCCGTCAACCCAGTAACCTTTTTACTGCACAGGTTCAATTCCCTCATGCACTTCATCACAAAGTATAGAATGTATTAATCAATAGTAGTATGGAGACTATTATTTGCAGTTGAATTTGACTTATTATTCAGCCCAACACTCAGCCAGTATTTCTGATTAGACTACTCTGTAAGTCATACTCCTAGGGATTTGTTCCCTATACTCTTGTCCACCCAATCTTTGTTAAGATAACCCAGTGACAGTCTCTCTTGGCCCAACACACAGCTGGCAGCTATCCCTGATTGTGGTTCCTTTGTCTTTAGATCCCCACTCAGATCTTTACTCTTCTCTCTGAGAGTCTTCTAATTATTGCCTTCTGAAATATTATCCTTGAGATAGAATGACGTGATAGAAGCTGATAGTCTAACTATACACTGAATTGATAATAATACTGTAAAGTACTTGTTATCTTCAAACTAGAGTTTTTCTTCTGAGGGTTTTTTATTATAGTAATTCCTAGGGAATTATATAGTAGGGGATTCAGCTGTCTAACCCTCAGTTGACACCTCTTTGATAAAATGGCAGCTGTTGCCATTGAATCACCCTTCCTCATCTCAGCAGTGATGGTCTTCTCCATCCTGGCTAGGATTCCATCATGGGACATCCTCAAGACCTCAAATGGAAAGAGTTGGAAAACGTGTCCTTAACATTTTCCTCTCAATCCAAGAAAACCAACCATAATTGGCTAGCGACCTGCTTAGGTAATGGGACCTATTATCCATTATGGAAGGTCACTTCAATAACCGATTGATTCACTAGTTGCAGGCGGCATCACTCGCCTCACAACTCATTATTTATTCCCAATTAGTTGGTGATGAAACCTTACCAATCCCAACTGGTACACCTGATAGTTAATCACTATCAGATGCCCCTATTTCATCGACCACTCCACCTGATGAGATCTTAGGTATTCATCTGGATTGATCCCTGATGGATACAACCAGGTGAATATCCCAAAATCCCCCAAATGTAGTTCCTCCAAAACTCGAGCCAACTGATTTCTGATTCACTTCACCTTAGGGAATTTTCCCCTAGCGATACCAGGTAATCTAGAAGGCTGAGAATATGGGCAAAAATCCCAACTACATGTTATGATCTCATACTTGACCATACCCTCAGCCATAGGACATGTATTATGTCAATATATATAATATCAATTAGTTAATTTATTTGGTCAATCTATAAGAAAATTATTGATTGCCCTCATAAAATAATTCATTTTAGATCTAGTTGATTTAATTGGCTAATCTATATGAAAATTATTGATTGCCCTCATAAAATGATTCATTTTAGATCTAGTTGATTTTAATTGGTCAAACTTTAATAAAATTAACGATTTCCATATGCAATAATTCATTTTGAATTTTATTTGATGCGTGCCAACCAAGGGACAGACAATAATGATACTCAAAGAGCAAAAAGAAAACTGAAACAAAAAAATGGAAACTGGAACAAAATAAAACCTCCAACCAGGCAGGGAGCTGAGGACCGCTAACCCACCATAGCAGAGGGTGAGGAAGGGATGGGTGGCACATTCACATGCACATCAACCACATAAAGGGAAGCAGCATGTAGAAGCGGATTGAGGCCAAGTGTAAGGGCGTCAGGGCATCAGCGTGGTGGGGGTCAAGATGTAGTATAAATGGATTGAGATGCACAATATTAGCCTTGACAATAACTTTGACTAATTCAGCCAAATGATGTTGATCCTTAAGGCGGAATCAGGAAGTAGGGAAAAACTGGCTATAATTGACTGGTGATAGCATTTTATGGGTAAAAATTCAATAATTCAGCAACATGAATGGCAGAGATTTTTGGCAACTTCGACCAATTTGTTGACTTTATCCTGGGCATTTTCAGGGAATTGAGGGGGATGTTAATTACAGTTAGGCTTTTGTAAAGTTATTCAACAGTCGTTGCTACTGTGAAAAGAGTTGGTGACAATGGTGGAGGCCACTACCACTAAGTCAAGCTGATGGTCACTTTGAAAGGGGATAGCATTGGGTTTAGGGGCATTACATCTGGGCGGGATAGGTTTGTCAAAATCTGAGGGGAAAAACCCTTCCCAGTCATACCCATCTGAAACTCCTCACCTAATTCATCAACTGTTTTACTGACTATTGCACCATATTTGTCAATCTCATCTAATTGGGCTCATGTATTTTGGTTCACAGGAATAGTGGAGGCAGAAGTTGGGTGGGTGTTATTGGGTGAATGGGTGGATGCTTGGGCACAAATGGTGGTCCAATTTTGACTCTAATTGGCTGAGTTAAATTCAGGTGGGTGTATGTGGCTGGGGGTTGTGGTGGGTGCAGATTTCCCACTCTGGCCCATAAAGAAATAGCGTTGGGTTGGAGGGGGCAACAAAACACCCCATTTAGATGCCGCTGACAAGGTTGCAGAGACAAGACCAGATGAAGTGGCATGGGGGCAGTGCCTTTTAGAATGGTCAAGTCTGAAACAGAGGGGACAAATCTGTTGACCATTGTTGACACAAGCTCAAAAGAAATGGTCTGGTGCTGCCACAATGCAAGCATATGGGGGGATTTAACAGGCAATGGTGGATAGGTGTGAGGTGATGGTGGCAGTGGTGTGAGGGGCATCAAGGTGCTCTGCACCAGAAGGAACGACAAAGATGAGGCTGGGTTGTGTAAGTCTTGGGGAGTATCCTTTCCATTTGGATTGGTGGGTGTTCCCTTTTTAATCCAAGAAGAAGCCAAGAAGGCCGGTGGCCCGCCTCATCACTCAGGGCAATCTTGCTCATGTGGTGGACAAGCGGTGGGGATTGCATACCCTTTGAGGATTCCAACCCAACTCCAGTTCTTTCATCTGAAGGATTAGTGGGGCAAATTAATGGAATTTGCAGCAAAATGACACAATTTGGCACCTGTATGTGGCAAATGGTCCAAGTTTTATTAACATGGCAATCCTTCAACATTAATAATTGACAATTGCAAACCCTCATAAACAAAGCCCATATGGCGCACAATTGCATATAATGAATTATCAAGTGTAGAATTGTCAGCTAAACTTGATGGCATCGGACCATTGGGAAATGCAGCCCACAGCTTGTACCTGCCCTGGACACACCAAAATCCCTGCCTAATAATTCCTTCTTGGCCAAACGGATGCCAGAGCAACTGGCTGCAAGCGGTTTGGCATATCAAACCTGTTTCCAACCTCATGGGACTGCCTTTATGTGAGGTATCCTTGAGAGGTTCCAGCGTCACATCAGATGAAATACCATCACTCTAGCCATCAAACCAAATAAAATTGGTAATTTGGGTATCCGTGGATGAACTGATAATGACTTGGCCCACCGCTGATAATATTGAAGTAAGTTTAAAATAATTTGTTTTCCCTTTTCTTGAAGTTTGTCAGATTAGGCAAATATTGAGGGCCCCAATCCAGAGTTTTCTAAGCTACCCCCAAATCAATCATCTATTTAAGCAGTCATAATACACTGAGAAAATTGATGGTTAATTTCCCATCTATAAAATTCAATATAAATCTGTTTCCAAAATCTAATTGTCACATTATGACAAAACTAAACCCCCCATTCCAATCTCACTTTTCCAACACCAAAACCCACAGGACCTGGGGCTATGTCAGCCTAGTTTGCTGCTAGGCTACTATTTAAACTTTTACCCTTTTGGCATTTTTCTGGTGAATTTCCTTGCTAAACAGTTTTACGTCGCTCAGGTAGCAGTGCCTCTGGCATTTGGGATTGCCTTCTGGATGTTCAGGCATCCAGACTGGCAGGCCAGTCTAAACTTTATTAGCTGCCATCATGAAAGGTTGAGTGCTATAATCCATAAGCCCCACCATCAGCTGCTCATATAGAATTTGGTGGGGAGGTGAGAAGGGAGGTTTGCAAATGATACCACCAATGTGGTATCAGAAGGGAGGCGAATATGGGTAGTAGGAATTGGGGTATTTTTATAAATCAAAGGAGTCAATGCCGCCACTGCAACACCTTCCTCCATTTAAAGCCTATATCAAAGTAGCCCCTAAAAGGGTAGAAACCAATAAAGCTGGCCTGTGCAAAGGCAGTGGTGGCAAGTTTGTTGATTCTTTTTTGAAATATGAAATAAACGTCTATAGTTGACATGGAGGCAAAATCAAATGTTGGACCAAGGAAGGGTGTTAAATTTAAAGGGTTCTTGATTATTCTTGACTGATAACCTCTAAAACAAATAACTTCACAGGCGCATTACTGTGCAATTATCAGCTTTGTCTGATATTAATATGTATTCGTTTGATAATAGTATGGATCCTAATATCCATAATTGGATAAAGTACTAGTATTGGGTCCAACACCGACCAGTATTTCCCTCAAAATACTCAGGATGTCCTCAATAGGGATTTATTCCCTTGTACTGCCTAACCTGATCCACACTCAGATCAATGTTTATGGCTTCTCTCTGGTGACACACAGTCAGCAGCAATTCCTGATTCAGTTCAGCTTCTCTTCTCTTGATCCACGCTCAGATCCTTACTCTTTATCCTAAAGATTCTCCCAATTAAAGCACACAGCAATACTTTTTTGAGAAATTATAGAACTTTAAATGGATTCTGGTATAATACTAATCACTGATAAAATGTAAAGTACTTCAATGTTTTTATGTTTTAATATTTTAGTATTCTAGTTAGCCTAGTACAGGTATACTGTTCCACCCTAGTGCAGGTTTTGAGTTCAAAGCCTGTACTGGCTAAAAAATTCTCGGTGTGTGTTATATTTGTCCCAAGGTCGACCCACCTTGAATACTTTTTTTCTTTTTAGCTAGCTTAGTATTTTGTATATCTTACTAGTGAATTTTTAGGAAAATTTATAGTAAGAATTTGGTGCGCAACCCTCAGTTGGCACTCATCAATGAAATGGCAGCCGTTGCTGTTGAATTACCCATCATTGTCTCATCAGTGTTGGTCATCCCCATCCTGTCTAGGATTACATCATTGGACATCCTCGAGACCTAGAATGGAAAAAGTCAGAAAACGTGTCTTTAACGTTTTTCTCTTGATCCCAGTGAACCAGCCATATGTGTCAAGTGATCTGCTTAGGTAATAGGACTTGTTACACATTAAGGCAGGTCATAAACCAACTGAATTTTTGCTAGTTGCAGCCAACATCACTTGCCTTGCAACTTGATCCTTAAATTCCCAATCAGTTAGTGATGAAACCTGACCAATCCCAATTGGTACACCTGATAGTTAATCATAAATCAACTACCAGATGCCCCTATATTGTCAGCAACTCTGCCCAATGAGATCTTAAGCATTCATCTGGATTGATCCCCAACTGATTTGACCCAGGCAAATAACCTAGAATCCTCCAGAACATTGTAACCCAAAATCAGGGTCAACTGATATCAAATTCACTTCACTATAGGAATTATCCCCTAGCGATTCCTGGTAATCTAGCAGGCTGGGAATATGGGCAAAAATCCCAACACATCCCCCTCTTGCCTAGATTTTCATCAAAAAAAAAGGACCAGGGCATGAGAACACCACTTCAGACACTTGGTCAAATACTTCATTGACTCAAGCGGAGTACAATTGTCAGTACTCAATGCTGCTTGGGACAACCTTCTGCATGCGGCTCTCTTCCTCTCCCTCCTCGCTACTGCCTACTCATAGAACAGTTCCCATGACCTTCTGTTATGCCAGGCTGATCAATTTACTCATCATGGTATTAATCCCAGGATCCATTTCCCCCCGTCAGGGCATATGACCCACTATCATATCCATGATTCTTGGTCCAGAATCCTTGATTCCTGATTTTCTCCTCATCCTCAACAGGAGATTCTTGCCATCAATCTTTGTTTTGCTGTGCAATTAAGAATGCTCATTTATATTCAATTTTGTTATTTTCTCATAATAACCTCTTAGCTCATATCATTCTTAATTTTCTCTGGAGAGCTTATTCCATTAATTTTGAGATTAATTTCTCTGAAATTAGAGCTAAATGGATTTCAGAGTGCATAATGTTAACTACCATATAAGTCCAACATCCCCCCTCTCATCCAGCTCATATGTCAAATTTGGAGTCTCAGTACTAACAGCTGCTTAATAGCATGTCTAATAAAGACCTTCAGCTCCTCCAGCTGATGAGTTGATCTGCGCGCTGGAACCTCTTCTACAGTCCTTCCAGGACTCATACTCCAGTCAATTAACTGTGTCCAGTCCTTCCATGAAATTACTGGAAACAGTTACCAACCCCAACAAAACCAGGTTATTGATTGTCTCAAATGACTAGCTACCAATACTACCTCTGTTGTCAATTTCTGAGCTAGATTTTATAACTCTTCTGTATTTGTCTCCATTTGCAGATTCTCCTACCATCATTGTTGAACCTCCTGAAGCAATGCCCTCCATTCTTGATTTTTTTCTCACCAGATTAGACTTGCTTCTGGAGTTCCTCTTCTGACTCAGTCAGTATTACAAGCCAACTATTTTGGACACCTAACTAGCCATCATAAACAGCGTACATTTCAAACTTCCCTATGCAGAATTAAGGGCCCAAGTAACCAAGGCTTTGTCTGTAGCTCTGAACTCTTCTGATCTTGAAAACATCCTAGATCAAGATGTTGCAGCTTATGCTCTTCACTTTTGCCAGCTAAGTTCTCAAAGTTGGGCTACTAAGCTTTCAGCCTATCCTGGCTTTTATTGCTCATTCTGCTTCAGCTTCCAAGAAGCTCATAGTCATTGCCTGCAAGATGCCATTTGCTCCTTTCATGACTATCTCATTTCTGGAGGATCCCATTGGTATCTTATACTGATAGCATTGATAGGGGGCATTATTTGGCAACCCCCATCAAGCATCCCTTGTTCACTGCTGGCCCATATGTCCAGGGTTCTTGATGAAGCCTATTGGCGAGCGCTCAAGACTAATATATCAGCTTCAGTGCCATATCAGTATTACTCAGGATTATTTACTGGCTGCCTCTTCTTGTACTGCTGCTTCCCTCCCCACTCTGGATTTTGCATTTGTCATGTTCCAACATTTCCATTTCTCTTCCCCTAGTCACTTTCTCACAGGGATCAGTATCCGCTCAACAAACTTGGTTTTGATTAGGTCTAGCCCTTGCTAGCGTCCAATCTCACATAAATTTCAACAGTTTGTTTCCTCCTACTGCAATCCATCCTCCCTCCCCCAAGAGGTGATATAGGCGGAATCATCCCTGAATTGAGGATAACCAATAAAAAAAAATTATAAAAAAGTATATCTTTTTTATATGCAGCTTTAATTTTTTTCCCCATATTTTTATCATTCTTTTATTTTTTTCTTCTTTTTGCATGTGACTTGACCTTTTTTCGGTTCAGCAGGCCATCTTTTATTTTACTCCCCAAACTGGTTCCTAGGTATACTTAGACCTACCAATTTTCTATAGTTCATAGGTTTTACTCTTTTAAGACTTAACCATCTAGTTTGGTTCAGCGGTCCTTTTTTCAGACTTAACCAAAACTATTAGGACATAAACAACTTAATGGTTCAGCAGTCCTTTGGGAACTCCTTTAATTATTTTTAATAAATCCATTGCTTTGAAAAATACCATGGACTCATTTTATATCAATTTATCTAGGAGTTTCTTGATGGAGTAGGTGTCTGTTTTCATCTTGGCAATAATCTAAAAAGGACCCAACCACAATTCATCTAACTTGTTTCTTCTACCAAAATCATGCATATCACAATAGGCAACTCTTTTGCCTATTCAGTATTCTGATAAGGCTGGTTGGTTTTTATCATTAGTCATTTTTGCTTTAATCCTTTTCTTCAAAGTCAAACTCAAAATGCTTGTAATTGCATTTTGATCAGGATATTCATCAATCAGTTCAGGTACTGCTTGGCACTCATCCCTGATGTTAGTTTCACCACCAAATATAAAAGCAGCAACGCGGCCTTCCTTCCATATAGCAACTCAAACGGCCTTTTTCCATTGTCATATGATGACTTATAATGTAGGTGAACATCACCAAACTCAGATACATTCACCACCAGAATTTCTTCCTGTGACCAGCTTTCTCAGAGTCTTGGCCAGATTCCCATTGACTCATTCTACCATTCCGTTTGTCTCCATCCAGTAGGGTACAGACACAACTCCTCAGATTCCCATTTACTTATTTAATCGTAGGATCAAATGAGATGTGAAATTTGTCCCATTGTAACTTAGCAGAACCTGCGGGCATCCATGTCAGTATACTACCTGATCTAGGATGAACTTTGCAGTACTGGTAGCATCTTCTTTTGCCAGGGCCTTTGTATTGACACATCTTGTCAGATGGTTGATTGTAACTATGATGTACTTGACTCCCTCTGTGCTCATTGTCAGCAGTCCCATCACGTCAATGGAACCATATGCCAAGCAAATCCAGGGCAGACCAGTCATTATCCAGTCATATTCTTATACAGCTTGTGCAACTGGCACTCCACACAGCAAGCCAGATAGTCCATGACATCGCAGTTGATGGACTCCCAGTAGTACAGGCAAATATGATTGGTCATTTTTCTCAGGCCTCTGTGCATGACAACCCTATGAGCAGCTTGAACAATAGCCTCTTGTTCCAACAGCTTTGGGAATAGTAATTGCTTCCTATTGATCATCTTGAAAACTTGTCCATCCATGGTCTTGGTGTTTTCCATTGCTTTTTGAAGCGCACCGTGGATTTCTTGGGGCTTGTTCCCAATTTCTTTGTTGACCATTCTCTGGAAGAGCTCATCTGCCTGCTGGTATATTACCTGGACCATTCATAACCACAATAAGCCATCTGCATTCTGATGAGAAGCCCCAGCTCATTGGACTATCTCATGATCATAAGCCTGTAGCTTTAGTGCCCATTGGGCCAGTTGTCCTTCTTGTTTTCATAAATTTTGCATCCATTGCAATAAGGAGTGGTCCATCACCACTTTGAAGTGAGTTCCATGAATATACACCCAAAACTGTTTAAAGCATAAATGACTGCAAAGCATTAATGCTCAGTTATGGTTTAATTCCTCTCATTGACTGAAAGTTTCTGGGTCACATATTCCCCCAAAGTTTGTCCCCAAGTTCATCTACTTGTCTCAATATGACACCAATTGTCGTCAATAAAGCATCAGTTTGTATTATAAATTCTCAATCAAAATTTGGATATTTCAAAATTTGGAGAATCTATTAAGTACTGGAATAACTCATTGAAGGATTTCTGGGCTTCTACATTTTAATGAATCCTTTTTTGAATCCTTCAACAAATGGAAGAGGGGCTCAGCAATTCTGGCAAAATCCCAAATAAATCTCCTATATTATTGACCATTCCAAGAAACACTTGAATATCTCAGACACTCTTCAGCACAGCCATTTGCTATAAGGCTTCAATCTTTTGGGCTTGCAGCTACAGTCCACTAGAGTTGATCACAAATCCCAGATATTCAACTTTTTCCTGAAAAAGTGACACTTCTTCAGCTTAATCTTCAGGTTGGCTGCGGATAGTCTCTTAAACACTTCCTCCAAGTGGTGCGGATGGTCAGTAAACACTTACTGAACAAATTTATATCATTCAAGTATACCAGGATGCATGACAACTTCAAGTCTTATAGTATGGCGTCCATGGTCCTCTGGAACGTCGCAGGCACATTGCACAGACCCTGGGGCATCCTTGTCAGTTGATAAAGCCCCTGAATGGTGATACTCACACATTTCTCTTGGTCTTCTCTTGGAAAACCAATTTGCCAATATCCTGATATTAGATTCATCATGGATAAATACTTTGCTTCTCCTAATCAATATATAACATCATCAATTCTTGGTATTGGGTACAAATCCTTCTTTGTAATCTTTTTCAGCTTCTGATAAATAATCACCACCTGATTAGAGTCATCCTCTTTCTTCACAATAAGAATTGGGTTTGCCCAGAGACTTTATGATGGAACTAGAAGCCCATGCTTCACTAGTTTACTGATTTCTTCCTCTATTACTGCTTCAGCTGCCTTTGATCATCAAATCAGTCTCATCCTGACTGGCAAATTTTCCCCAGTATTGACCTTATGGATCACATCTATCATGCATCCCAAATTGTGGTTGTCCTGGGCAAATACTTCCTGACACTTTTCAAACAATTCGAGCACCTCCTCCTGCTGTCTGTCTGCCAGATCAGCGAGTTGCTCTCAATTGACCAATAGATTGATGCTCTCAGTTACCCCAGCCAGTAATCCCATTTCATTGTAGGTCCAAAATTTATAGACCAATAAAATTGTTTAATATTTATATATTTTTTGTATTTTTTGAATTTTTCTTTTGTAATGGGACTTTTAATCTATAATTAGGTTCAGAGGTCCTTCTTTTCCCTTCATCCAAACAGGTTCCTAGGTATACTCTTACCTACCAGTTTCCATGGTTCAAAATATTATTCACTTAAGATTTAACTATTGAATTGGTTCAGTGGTCCCCTTTTAGGACTTGATCAAAACCTTAGGACATGACCATTTTAATGGTTCAGTAGTCCTCTGGGAACAATGCAATTAGTTTCTTTTAGGTCCAATATTTCTAATTTTTTAGTATTGACCTTCTTCACTATACAACCATCAGCGCTGTTTTTTCACATACAGGCAACACTTGCTGACTTTGGCAATACTTGTAATGTTTTCTTCATTAGGCCTTCAGTAACTGACTTGTCATTATCCAACAGGTCCTAATTTCATTTCATCCAATGTCTCATCTAGTGTCTCATCTAACACTTCACTCCTCAGGACTATCTAAAGCGGATCCAATTTCAACCCAAGTTGGTCCTGTTGATCCTCAAAACTATTGCAAGTGAACTCAATTTCAGCCCAAGTTGGCCCCACTAAAAATTTTCATCTTGAGTAGATATCTGGTAGAACAGGTTTTCTTGCAGCACTAGACAGTTCCATATCTAGGTTGCAAGTCCTTTTCCAAAATCTTGAGTATCTTTTTTGATTTGTTTCAGTAGTAGCTCCACATTTGAGATGGGTGAATGCAATTGAACATGATTTACTTCATGTTCAGTCTTCAATGATGTTACTTTCCCTAGTAATTTATTGCCAAGATTGGAAATATCTTCATATGACATCACATCCTAGTATCTTCTACTCAAGTACACCCCTTTAGTGAGAACCAATTATTAAAATTTATAGGGTTCTTAATTATTCTCAGCTGATAACCCCCTAAAGTTAAAGCTGCACAGGTTTGTTATTGTGCAATTCTCTGTGTTGTTTGATACTAAGATGTATTCATTTGATAATATTATGGAGACTAT
The DNA here is from genome assembly GCA_022478985.1 of Massospora cicadina. Lineage (NCBI taxonomy): Eukaryota > Fungi > Entomophthoromycota > Entomophthoromycetes > Entomophthorales > Entomophthoraceae > Massospora > Massospora cicadina. Next base: position 101,236 of record JAKSZP010005403.1, on the reverse strand, counting down.
TATCTGAAGTTGAATAAAGTACTAGTATTGGGTCCAACGCTTATCCAGTATTCCCCCTTAAACTACTCAGGATATTCTCAATAGGGATTCATTCCCTTGTACTATCTAACCTGATCCATGCTCAGATCCTTGTTTATGGCTTCACTTTGGTGACACACAGTCAGCAGCAATTCCTGATTCAGTTCAGCTTCTCTTCTCTTGATCCACGCTCAGATCCTTACTCTTTGTCCTAAAGAGTCTCCCAATTAAAGCACACAGCAATAATTTCTTTAAAAAAGAAAAGAACTCAAAATAGATTCTGGTATGATACTAATTATTGGTAAAGTGTAAAGTACTTCAGTGTATTCATATTTTAGTATTTTAATTTCTTTTATTAGTGAATTCTTAGGGGAATTTATAGTGGGAATTTGGAATTCAACCTACAGTTGGCACTCATCAATAAAATGGCAGCCATTGCCATTGAATTACCTATCATCATCTCATCAGTGATGGTCTTCCCCATCCTGGCTAGGATTCCATTGAGGGACATCCTCAAGACCTAAAATGGAAAGAGTCAGAAAATGTATCCCTAACTTTTTTTCTCTCAATATTAGCAAACCAACTATATTTAGCAAGCGACCTGCTTAGGTAATGGGACTTGTTACCTATTAAGGCAGGTTGTGAATCAATTGATTGATTTGCTAGTTGCAGGCTGCTTCACTTGCCTCATAACTTGATCCTTAAATTTCTAATCAATTGGTGATAAAATATGACCAATCCAAATCAGTACACCTGATAGTTAATCATCAATCAACTATCAGATGCCACTATTTTGTCAGCAACTCTGCCCAATGAGATCTTAAACATTCATCTGGATTGATCCCCAACAGATCTGACCCAGGAAAATAACCTAAAATCCCTCAAACATTGTTACTTTGAAATTAGGGTCAACTGATATCCAATTCACTTCACTATAGGAAATTATCCCCTAGTGACTCCTGTTAATCTAGTTGGCTGGGAATATAGGCAAAAATCCTAACAAAGGGTGAGAGATGGTGGTGAGATGGGTGGATGCATGCAAGGTGGAGCACTAAGTCCTATACAGGGACAAATTGGCCAGAAGAGTTTGGTAGGCTATATGAGACCATTCAAACTTGTTTCCTGCAAGGGTGGAAAATGCTAGGTGGTGGAGCATTGCTGCCTCACACTGGGGTGGCAGGCGTGGATCTGAGGACATCAAATGGGAAACAGACGTGGCCAGATGGTGATAGATAAAATAAACTTTTTTATTAAAATTTGCTCAAAAGTGAGATTGAGCAAAAAGAAAAGTTTTTACAACAATTCATTTTAGATTTTTGATTTAATATGTCAATCTATAATAAAATCATGATTGCCATCTACAATAATTCATTTTAAATTTAGTTGATTTTATTGGCCAACCTATGCAAAAATGACACATCCATAATAATCTAAGCTTGTCACACTATGATCTCATACTTGAACATACCCCACCAGCCATAGGACATATGTCAATTGAAATTCGATTTACCTTAAACAGATTAATCATGGCAAATAATTAAAATAAATTTTACCTTAGTTTTATTAATAGTCGGTCTATTATTTACCATACGATAAGGGGGCGTCTCAGCTCAATATGGAAGGCTTGGAAGTATTGCACGTTCAATTAAAATCGTGTAAAAGGGTTGTTTAAAATTCCATTTAGTGATGAATCCGTCACACATTTTTAAATTTGGGTCGTTTGCGACGTTTAGGTGACGTGCTATCAACCTGGTTTACGCCAAAACACATCTCATTCCAGGCTAATAGCCGAGTTGGATAGAGTTGGGCTATGCTGCAAAGGCTAAGCTTGAAGGCGCTCAACTTTGGAAGGCGTCCATATCTGGTTAAGTTCTTTCAAGTAATTCTACCACTTTACGAAGTTTTAATGTGGGGCTAAGCCTTCTAGATCCGTCTCCACTTTTGCCCTAGAACAAGCAAGCGTAAGGTGTCGGTTTCCCTAACACGACTAGTATTTAAATAAACCTTTGGAAGAAGCGGATGCTGAGCTGTACGAAATAATCGAGTTGGAAAAGCGCCGCCAGCGTGAAAGTATTGTCCTGATCCCGTCGGAGGTATACTTGGACAAGCCTTGATGTGGGATCGCTTAGCCCTAGGATTGTAGAACTTTACTTCGAGAGCCGTTATGGATGCGCTTGGTTCGGTTATGCAGAATAAGTATTCTGAAGGTTACCCTGGGGCACGGTATCGTTTATTTATTTTATAAAGTTGATTTTAGATATTATGGCGGGAACGAGTATATCGACTTGGCTGAGCGCTTATGTCAACGGAGGGCTTTGAGTTTATTTAATCTTGATCCGGAGAGATCGGGGTGTTAACGTTCAAGCGCTCTCAGGTAGAACTTGTTTGGCATTTGAACCATTTTCTCGTTAGGCGCTCCCGCAAATCTTTACGTATATTCCGCGGTTATGAAACCTCACGATCGCTTAATGGGGCTTGATCTTCCTCACGGCGGTCAGTAAGATTTTTTGGTTAATAATTTGACACCCTTACAAAGCTTATCACACGGCTATCAAACCGATACCAAAAAGATTTCTGCTGTCTCGATCTACTTTGAGACGCTTCCCTATCGATTGGATGAAAAAACAGGGCTGATTGATTATAAGGCGTTGGAACATACATCACTACTCTACCGACCCAAGATTATTGTTGCAGGAGCCAGCGCTTACCCCCGCAACATTGATTATGCTTGGATGAGGAAAATATGTGACAACTGCGGAGCTTATCTGATGGCAGATATGGCACACATCAGTGGGTTGGTTGCGGCCAAAGTGGTACCAGGGCCGTTCGAACATGCAGATATCGTTACAACCACAACCCATAAATCTTTACGAGGGCCTAGAGGTTCGCTCATCTTTTACCGAAAGGGCGTGCGCTCAACTTCCAAGCTGGGAAAAGGTAAAACATGCTTTTTTCAAGCTTAGTGCTCCCATTTAGAAATTAAGTACACACTTGAAAACGACATCAACTTTTCAGTTTTCCCAGGCCATCAAGGAGGCCCACATAACCACACCATCGCAGCGCTGGCTGCAGCTTTGAAACAGGTACAAGCTGATTAAATCAAGCCATTTTTAAGGACCTATAAAGGCGGATTCAGAAGCGTTTAGGCACTATCAAAAGCATGTTTTGGAAAACAACGCATACTTTGGCGAGGAGCTTAAGAGACTTGGCTTTACGCTCGTTTCTGGGGGCACCGATACTCATCTTCTTTTGATTGATTTAAAGCCCAAGGTAACCACCTTTTCATGGCCAGTTAACAGTTGTCAGAGGATTGACGGAGCACGAGTTGAAAGTGTGCTAGATCAGGTGAATATTGCCGTCAATAAGAACACCGTACCGGGGGATAAATCCGCCTTGGTTCCAGGGGGGTTGCGAGTGGGTACCCCTGCCATGACCTCAAGGGGTCTACAGAAGGAAGACTTTGCCACCGTTGCCAGCTATATTGATAAGGCAGTCAATATTACCATCCAACTTGAAAAGGAGCTCGATGGTTCAAGCGTGAAAGCGTTCAAGAGCAGACTTTTGAAGATAGCACCCGCCCACCCTCTCATACTGGAGTTAAAGGCCAAGGTGGTTGAGTTTTCCAAACGGTTCCCAACTATTGGGTTTAAGGAGGATTCGATGAAATACTTCAACTAGCTTCATATTAAATCCTTTTTTCGGTTACAGAAATGTGCCACTGTATTAGGTATATGATCTTAGGTTTTGTTTTTTGGAGTCATGTAAGTTTACCTTATATTTTAAGTTTCTTGGACAAAAGCACATATGGAATAAATCTTAGCTTCTCATATCTTATATCCTATCATGATTAACTTTATTTTTGTTGTATTTAGAAATAAAATTTGTTATCCCGTGCTTACAGTACTTTGCCACATTTAGCAAATTAGCAACTCTAAATGTACTATCATAACTCCCCTACACTGTACTTTAAGCCAATCAATTATTCATGCTTAGAAATTTTATTCCTATAAAAAGTTCCTCCTAAAGTTTATAGAAGTTATCTATTAAGGGCGTTTAAAACTATTAAATGAAGTTTATATCAGAACCTTCTCTTTCTAGTTTGCCAATACAAATCAAGTAGCGAATTGAGCTTAGTGCTAAAATTGGCAAGCTACGTAGAGATATGCGGCAAAAAGCCATTTTCAAGCTTAAACAAAGACCTACGAAGTTAAAGTCCTATTAACTAAAAGCTGCTCCTACTTTGCAAGACTACTAACTTAGAATAAATTTTCAAACTCAGAAGGTTGCTACTGGTTTCACCTTTACCTCTTGATCTGCTAGCTTTCTTTTTTCTAGTCTAACCAACTACTTGCACATGAAAGTTCAACCAGTAGCTAAAGGGCTGACAATTCGGGTATGTTGGTAGAGAAATTTATAGTTGAAGTAAATTATCTTAACTCACTTTATCAACATCAAGTATCATATCTATGCATAATTTCTATATTGTAAATCAATATCACCTGCATATTTATAATATACAAGGTAGACTTTTCAAGTCGCAAAGTCCTATAGATCCATCATGCAAAGTACCACCCTTTTCTAGAATAATTTCTACAACTCAAGTACTTCCTCTGACCCCTGTTATCACTTTGGTACGCATAAATTTCTGTGATATTGTACTCTGAGCCAAAGTCGACGTGAATATGCCTTTACTTTAAGTTACAATCTCCGTCACAGCTCTCTTCATTGCTTTGCATAAACATATTTAGCCTGTTTTTTTTTTCATGTTTTGCTTATTTTTTGAGGGTTAACTAATAATCACATCAATTTTAATTCGGGCCCGTTTAAAACTTTAAGCTATGCGCACTTTAGCTTATATATTTATGGTAAACTTTCCATATCCATAACTCCAGCTAAGATATTATAGCAGTTAATAAAACACTCGTCACGTTTTCTTTATCGGCTGATATAACTGTGCCTGAGATTGTTTATAGGCCAAATCAACTAGATTAAATACATTTTCAAAGTTCCCAATTAATAACGTTACTAGATTAGTCGCACTATTCTCTTACCAAGATTGTGTAATAATAGAGTGCTATAGTGGTAGCTTATGTATGTTAGTCATAAGATAAAAAATCAAGATAAAAGCCTATAAATATAGTTTGTACAAATTTTTTAATCTTGTAAGCATATGCTTAAGCTACTGAAACTTTAACTCGATCTTTTGCTTCTATTTTTATAAATCAAGAATACTAATCTATAAATATATAAAAGACACTAATAATCAAGGTTTCACTTAAGCTACATTAGCTAGAAATTTGAAATTTGGCATAGAGATTCTATTCAAAATTTGTATTTCCACTAAATAACCATTTATTTTTAGGATTTTTTTAAGTATTTTTAATATGTAAAAAGGCAGTTTAAAACCTACCTTAACTTAACTACTATAAAATGATTCAAATTTAAGAAAATTTCAAAAAAGGTATTCTAAAGTCTTCAACAAACCTTTGTTTATGAAATTTGGTATGTATGTGCAGCTCGGGTGTTGGAATATCAAGTATGTAAGGGATTTTTTAATCTAATTATAACAGCAAAAATTACAATAATATATCTATAGTGTATTTAAAAGATGCTATTAATCAAGGTTTCTCTTAAACCACAGAAACTAGGAATGTTCATTTTGATATAGCTGTTTTTCTCTAAAGTTGTAGCTTATCTAAGGAACCATTTATTTCTAGGATTTTTTTAATATGTGAAAAAGCAGTTTAAATTTTACTTTAATAAATTTATTATAAAGCACTTCAAGTTTAAAAAATGCTTATACAAAATTATTTTATAAGACTAACAAACCTATGTTTTTAAATTTGCTGTGTATATGAAGCTTGATTTTAGGACATGGAGTAGTTAAAGGATTCTATACTTTATTTAGCTACAAAAAATTACAAGTACTATAAAATTTTATCTATACAAGCTAGTTTTCATCATATAACCTAAAACATATAAGGTTATATTTAAAATTTGGAATGGAGGAACTTTTTAGTTCATTGATACCTAATAAGAAACTTTTTTATAAAAGTATTTACTTTTTTGAATCTACATCTAGTTTCTTAAGTATTAAATATCTTTTGTAACCAATTTAAATTTGCAAATCATATTAAAATATTATTTTTCCCAAGCTAAAAACCTGCTACAAAAAATTTGATATGTATATGCCTCTTGAGTATTAATTTCTCAATTAGGTAGGTGTTTTTATAAAATTTTATAACCAAACATATATAAAAAAACTTTAGATCAATATATAAGTCAATTTTATCATTTTTTAACTCAATTAAACTAGAAAGTTAAGATTTAATATGGCAGTTATTAGTTTATAGGCACCTACTAAAATAATATAGTAATCTAGATGAAGTATCTGTTCTATAGCCAGTGTGAGCATTTTTATAATAATGTTTCTGCTAGCAATTTGGTGTTATTTAAATATTTCAATCAGTTTAATAGGTTTGCTATGCAATTGAGATTAACTTAATGGGTATATCCTGCTACCAATCTGCTCCAGGTTTGGTTCAGAACAGGTTCAAAAACTATACAGGATTTATAAAAGATCATTCCCTCCCCCTTTTAACTTATTAATAACTTTTTAAAGGGATTAATTGAGATATTATATGGCAATAAAAAGAAAGATAGATTAGTTGCCTGGTAGGGTGAAACCTGTCAACACTCTGATGCAAGTTAGATTTATAATAGTTTTAAAATATTATCTAAGATAGAACATTGTTTTCTCCTATCCCCTCTTAATATTTCTTAAATTATAAAGATTAATATATATATATGGATATTAAAATAAGGGAAGATAAAGTAGTTTTCTATCAGGGTAGTTCCTTCTACCACTAGATATTACTTTAAATATAGTTTTTTTTGCAGTGATTATAGTTATTTGATTGATTTTTAAAGGTTTAATAGTTTTAACTGATTAGTCAATGGTTATCTATAATACAATCTCTAAAACAATTAATTTAACACATCTGATAAATAAAAAACACTGTAGCAAAGCATGGAAATCTAGACACTAGTATCATATACTTAACCTCTTGCCCTATAATTTAAGTTCTAAAAGTATGGGCACAAAATATCAAAAGAGCCCTCCCTTTGAGCCATTTCATAATTAGCCAAGTTGGTCTCAAGTTGTACTGATCAAATATAACTTCAGAATTCTATATACATGTATATGGTACAACTGATTAAATTTTAAAAGATAATTAATAAATAACTACACAATAAATTATCAGTGATCAAGAAGAGCTGTGTAACTTTATTAGGGCAGTATAATTTGAGAAAAAGGGTTTATCTGTTTGTGGAGCATACTCTTGTAAATTTTGACTATTGAATTTAGTAGAGAATAATTTAATAAATTACAAAAATACTAGTAAAATATTAAAAACAAACAATTGATTAAAACTATTTGATAATTTAAATCAGACAACTAATAATAAAGGTTGTTAAAGGGATAGATCTACTAAAAATGTTCAAAATCTCTAACTAAAAAATAAATCAATATCAAGTAGTACCAATTTCTCAATAGATTCTCATTTAGCATAAAAGTGTTTTTAAGAAAATCAGGAAAAGTAAAATCTTCATATATGATATCTTTTGAAGAATACTGGTATATGTAATGAAACTTTGCATATTTTGCACTCCTGTGTCATTTAATTATACTTTTATTGCTCATACAAACTTTACATATTCTTGATGTCATTATTTTTGATGATGTTGGGCCAATATGCTTAGAAAAATGACCCTAATGTTTTCATGCAGTCTGTGGTATATCTGCATATGACAGATAGCCATCTTCTTTATAGTCTGGTTTTGGTATATTTTTAGTAAAGATTTGGCTATTTTAATCCTAATTTCAATGTAACTCTGTTCTTTTATATTGTTTATTTTGTTGAGAAAAATATAAGTGTTAAAAGGTGCAATATTGAACACAAATTTTTTTCAATATCCTTTTATATATTTTCTCATTATTGAAAACATGCTAACATTTGGTCTTGACAATCAATTCCTAACATTCCTTTGTTGTACTCAATAACACATTTTGGTTTTTTAGTACAATTGAATTGACTTGTGCCTTGTTCAGTCATTTCTACTGTACTGTGTTTTGTAGACATATATAAATATCTCATTTATCTTTCCATTTTAAAACCAGTATTCTAAAGATTCTCATTCTATATTCTCCTGTTTTTAATTTTGCTTTACAGAAAACCTTTTGTAATATCTTTCTATTCATATGCATTGTGCCAATGACATTAGTTTTGTTGTAATGTGAAAGTGCCATATATAATTTTGGTGAAGAGTACCAATTATCTATGTATAAATTGTGCTCTCTGTGTAACATTGGGTGTGATAGCTCTTTGACAACACTTTCAGAAGTGCTATCATCACAATTTATTTTATCATTTCCTGTTTATATTTAAAGTTATAGAAATAACCTGCTTCTGAATTCAATATTATATAAAATTTAATACCAAATCTTGCTCTTTTTGATGGATCAAATTGTTTTTAAGCACCCATCTGCATTCCAACCCACCGATCAGAATCAGCCTTGAACCACTGTCTGCCACCAAGCAATTTTCTATTTGCCAACCACAATCCACCCTTATTCTGCCTCACCTAATCATGTTAACTAAGATCCTTGATCCCTATTGAATGAGGTTGATAAATAAGGAAATATTTTCATAAATGAGAAGGAAAAATCAAGTGAAAGCCCCATGGATGACTATGACTTGACTGAATTTCTAATTTTGATTTAAGCAATCCTCTTCTGCCCAGATTTTATGCCCCTAAACCCAATGCCATCCCCTTCCAAAGCGACCACCAGCTTTCCTTAGCTGTGGTAGACTCACCTCATTGGCCCCTCCTCTGCAAAGAAGTGGCAAAATCCGTTTTTGAATTCTCAAAAGAGATTATATGATTAAATTCTCCCAGATTTTTTGAAGAAATATGGAAGAATTTAACAAGCTGGCCTACACCACTGGCAAGGCCAACTTGTATGTTTCTAGTCTTGCAGCCTTTAACCCAAAAACTAAAATCCCTAAGAAATTTATTGCAATTTTGCTCTACTTCCAGATGCCCACCTTGAAGCTAAACTACATTTTTCAGAATATTTTGAAGCTCTCCTCCAGGCTGATATTATTTTTATTAATCCCTTCATTACATCCCTCATCCCCCACCATGCTGATGCCCCAACGCCCTTACTCTCAGCTTATATCTTCCTCTTCAATAGCACCACTTTTTATGATGCTGCTGAGCCTGATGCTGTTCCACCTGACCCTCCCTCTCTCTCTGCCATGATGGTTTTTAGTCTTCTGCTCCTGAATGGTTGAAAGTTTTATTTTGGTTTTGGTGACCCATTTGTTTTGGGGTGTCTTTTGCTTTGAATTTGTAATGTCCATCCTCTGGTTGGCATGCCTCAAATAAATTTTACATTTTTTAGCTTGTTTATAAGATATGCGCCCCTTATATTTCATGAGCAATTCATCAATAGCAATGTACTTTTTTCATTGTATACACTTCTTTAAATTTTTCAAGAAATTTGGCATAGGTTTTTTTTGCTTAATTTATCTGCATTGTCACCTATATTATTATTTGCAAATGCAAACATCTGATAATTTGTAGAAATCTTTTTAACATCATTGTTTTTTTCTATATATTAGTGTTTCTATAACAGCTCTTTTAGACCAACACATTTTAATTGTTAGTTTTTTTAACTGAGCCATTTCCAGGATAATGCAAAATAATTTAATTTCATTGGAATTTACGTTAAACCAAGTCTCATCATTTGTTCATTTTTTGGATTTTCTAGTTTGTCTTCATACTGATTAGTCTCAGTTATAATATTTTCCCAGAACATAATATCTAATAGTATATTGATATAATCTAAAACTTTTTTATTTACTCCCAAAAGACATAAGGTTAATATTTTTATTCCAGAAGTCTCCATATAGTTCCAGATTTTGGATTCTTTCTTACTTATTTCCAAATCCAGTGCTCTGGCTCTTGACAAGTAATACCATCTTTATCATTAGTAATATCTTAAATGACTATTCACCTCCATCTTTTTTTACAGAACGTCCAATTTAACTACTATAACTATTATTATCATAAGTACTAAAAATGTTTGTATGGAATTTTACCACAACTATCACTGTCCTCATCACAAAACTTACTTTATCAAAGACATTTTGTAGGGATTCTTTCCTAATATTATAACAAAATATTATTCAATGTGCAAACATGGGTAAGCATAACATTTAATTATTACAATGGTGATAAGATATACCAGGAGCTGGCCTGTCCTGTTTGTGGTGAAGTACATTAACAACCCATAAGTGTGGCGTGTGATATTTCATTTGGCCTGACCAACATACCACAAGTCTCACATGTGATAATTAGTTTAGGCCTAAAAGATTTACCATGAGTCATATACATGATAATCATTTCTGGGACCAAATAACTAATCATATGTGAGACTTATGGTTGTAGGTCAAAGGGTTAAAAGATACCTTTGTCAATATTATAAGGTACACCCATCAGAGTTTACCAAGATACATAAAAGGCTGAAGTTTTAGAATACTTCTTGGCTAAATTAACAACTTATTTTTTTATTAGTAATTTTATTTATCTTATCACAGTTAAAGCAGCTACCATCTTTATTTTTTAAAGATATTAAACCTTTTTATGAACAAGTGTATAAAGCTAGTTCAAATCAGTTCAAGACAACATCTTTTTTAATCCATAATTAAGTATCTGTAAAGCACATAATGATATATATAATAGATATAAAATAGCATTTATTACTAATTGACACTATTATTTACTGAAATTGGCATCAAGTCCAGCAATCTAAAGAATCTCATTAATTGTTTTTTTATATTTTAAGTAAAAATATGAAGGGTGGTTAGCTGAGCGGGTAAAACTGCTTCCACCCCTAGTGCAGGTTTTGAGTTCAAAACCTGTACTGGCTAGAAAACTTTCTCGGTGTGGTATATTTGTCCCAAGGTTGACCCACCTCAAATAATTTTTAAGTAAAAATATGAAAGAAGCTATGAGAAGTAATTAAATAAGTTAGTATCTATATATCAATGGCACTCTCATACTGGGATTATATACTATAACATATATTAATATGACAAAAATATACCATAAGTCTACCATAAGTGTGTTCTCTCAGCATGCATCTAAAATCTAGATCTAAGTCATTAAATTCTAGGAGTAATGCTCTCATACCATATATAAGATAATAAATTTTATCTACCAATATAAATATACCTAAAAATTTAAAACATAAATCCATACCTAACAACCCATAATATGTTTTTAAGCTTATATAGGTTGCCATATATTTTTTTATTACACAAAGGTTTAATATAATAATCCTCTTTTATAAGCTTTGAATTTATGGATCACTTAAGCTACTATGGGGTCAATATCTGATAAATTCTTGAAAAAGATTAGTAAACAAAGTACAATTTTATGTATAAATATCAAAAAAATAGGACTCTAACATCTTTTACTCTTTTAGTATCTTTGAGCTAAGATTTCCATATTTATGTATCAGTATACAGAAGTTAATACTGTATCTAAATATACATTTTTATAAAACCCCATTTGCTTACCCTATTTACAACTAAGGCTATAAAAGGTTAGGACCAGATATAATTATATATAATAAGATGTTATGGTACATCAATAAATCCCCCCCTCAGGTTGGGACCATCTAGTACTAAAAAAAGATGTTATGGAAAAATGTGGTCATCTATCCACATTTTTATATTATATTGTGATAATCTAATAGGAATGAGTATTATAACAGAGATAAATTAAGTATCAGTTATATGCAACATAAGTTAATAGATATTGATTAGGCCCTTTACATATTACAACTTACTTACTTTAGCTATAAAAATAATCATAAAATGTCAATTTATCTTATTTATCATTCTAAATAAGGCTTTAATAGCTTACTAACAATAGTGTTTGTATAAGTTAGCATCTACTCTTATCTCACTCTAGTAAACTATGAGTTATAACTAGAATGACTTTTTGAAGCATGAAAAAATTTCATCAGTATTTTGATCCATTGCATCTACCACTATCTAATTATGTAAATACTAATATATATTCTTTTTAGGAAGTTATAAACTTTAGTCATTGATAACTTTATTATCATAAGCTAAGCTTAATGCCTGATATAGCAAAGATTACAAGAAGCACACAGCAACAGCTCAAATTCCTAAACTATCAATTTTAGAGGTTAACCCTCCTATAGATAGTAAAATTATAAAAATCCACTACAGACAGCGTCAAAAACCTTAAATACAATATTGTATACTATTTAAACGTTTTTCTCCACTCACTGTGATGTCTGTCCATGGTGGAATCTTCCAATTGATTTTTAACTACCTTCCAAAATAGCTAGAGCTTTTGAAATTTGGCATATTATGTATCATTGATAACAATATAATAATACATTAAGAGTTTGTGAAAATAGTGAATTTTGGAAAATAAAAACATTTTTTTACCAAGCTTTTCTTGATTTTATAATCTTGTTTAAAAATAAAAGTTGTTAAAAAATTTTTATTAATGAATTTAGCACCATGTGTTGGCACCAAAAATGATCATTAAGAAGCTATAATATCTAATGTAAGTTCTTTAACTATCATACAAAGGAAACTATATAAGGGACCAATAAGGTAATATATTGAGAGGTAAGTTACTAGAAGAACTCATATACAACTACAGTATTTGTTGAAAATTGAGTGGTGAGCCACCAAGGCATTGTAGAAGATCGTATCTAAGGCTCAGAATGTCATGTGAACCTTTCTAGTTGCCCTTTTTAAGGTAAAATATGCACCATACTGTAATTCTAAACAAAGCTTAAAGTATAGATTGTAAAGGCATAGATCACACAAGACCCAACTCCAGCCAAGAAACCCCAAAACAGTTTTTTCTTTATGTTTTATGTCCCAAAGCTCAATTTAAAGCTTTTGGTTAGGATCCCACTTTTTATTGTATGAGCTTAGTAGAAACATTATCCCATATTAGGTGATTTAAGAAGTGAAGTTACTTAGAAAGGGTCTGTTCAATAAGATGGCTCCATATGCAGGTAAGCTTGAGTCCAGAAAACCTTCTTACTAAATGATTAAATTGCTTTAGATGGGGAAACTCAATAGGTCGAAGAAAAAAATTTGAAACTACAATCAGCACATATAAAATGAAGTCTACTCATAGCCTGATTAGAGTGCGCTTAACCTATTCTACTCCAAAAGATGACCTCCTTATCTAGCAAAAATGTGCTTACTCCAATGGTTTTTAAAGAGTCATGGTCTGGTGCTGCTTGAAGGGATGGTAATATGAAATAGAGGGTGTTATATTTTTAGATGGTATTGCTAGGATCCATTGGGTTATTTGCACAGGTCAAACTCACTGAGTAACAGAAAGACAATGTGGGGATCATTGGTCCTATGGACGCACTTGAAAATATACTAAAAAATAGTAGCAAATGCCCCAACCAATTCTTTTATTTATTTTTTATAAATAAAGCTACTTTTTGCTGTCCTGTTCATCTATGCTAAAACCAACCTTCTTCACTCAATCGCCTATCTCACTTATATACAGAGGCTTCAGGGGATACTGCTTCTCATGGCTTGGGCTATTCTATTCCGCAAATTTCCTCAGATTTGGATTTTTTATTCTCTAATCCTTTGTCACCCTAATTGTAGGAAATTTACTTCATATATGTCAAATATTGACATCGTCTTATCACCTTATTGCCTTATATAGAGGTGATCCAATAAACCCATTATATCCAATAAAAACCTGTTATATCCCAATATCACCTAATCTCGAGGCACTTGAATAATTGTAACTGATACTATGTTTGGCGGATTCCACCCTGCTGTCCCATGATTATCATCCAGTCATATCAAAATTGCAACATTACACCTTTCTTGACTGGACAATAAGATCATATTGTTCGTAAGGTCAGAGGAACTTTGCATGTACTCATTTAATGATCTGACCACTTGTAGGATCCTTGATGGTATACACGTCAGCTCCAGTTTTCTCTATTACTTTATATGGACCAATCCAATTACTAGCCAGCTTGTGCTTCCACCTGAATCCATGTTGGTCGTGAAAGAGAACCATATCGCCTTCTTTGAATGGCGACAGTCCACTACAGCGTGCCTGATCAGCGGCCTGATTCTTAATCCTCTTAGCCAAGCTGAAGGAATATGCTTCAGTTTGCGGTTTGATCAGAATGTTCATGAAGTTAGTCAAGTAGTGGTGGGGTTCCAGTCCACCAGTGTCTTCTACACATGCATAAAGCAACGCTGGTAGATATGGGTGTCAGCCATATAGTAATTGGAAGGGACTCTTTCCCTTGGCGGAATGGTAACTAATGTTATAAGCAAACATGGCAGTGGAAAGGAAAGAGCTCCAATTGGAAGGGCGATCCATTACTAATTTTTGTAGGATGTTCACCAGAGTTCCATTCACCTGTCTGACCATTCCGTTGAACTTGGGGTGGTATAGGGTCATCAGAACCCCATGGATTCCTATAAGCTCATTCAGCTTGGGGAGAATGTGCGAGGTGAATTTGGTTCCATTATCAGTGAGAATAAACTGAGGGCAGCCGTGCTGCTGAATAATGCATTCCAACATGAATCTGGCCACTGTAACTGCCCCCAAGTCTCATATTGCCCTTACTTCAACCCACCGAGTCAAGTGGTCTATGGCCACTAGAATGTACTCACAACAGTTGGCTCCTGTTGGCAGAGGGCCAATGACATCAAGGGAGACCATGTGCCAAGCAAAATGTGGTATCACTAACTGATATGACATCGTATGGCGGAATGGCTTCTCCACTTGGCACTGATGGCAACAAAAAATAGTTTTGAGCACATAAAAACTCATACTTTCCCAATAGTATTGGGGGCATAACAACTCCATAGTCTTATGCACTCCACCATGCCTGACTTCCCTGTGTGCGCTCATAATGATTCCCATTCATGCTGAGGGGCGCAGGAAAATTCACAGTGGAATTGTCAATTTATTTGTACAGTTCTCCATTCCGTTGGAAGGTATTCATGCGCATTTCATTTAACACTTTGATTACTTGGGGCGGTTAATTGTCATATTTTCCAGTGAGCATCTTATCATACATCATGTCGCTGAGGTCTGCTGTTACCACAATAGTTGGTAATCGAGATAAACAGTTAGCATTTTTATTCTTCTCCCCCAGCCAATGGAGAATCTTAAAATCATAAACCTGTAACTTGAAAACCCATCAAGCCAACTGTCCTTCCGGTTCTTTGAGGTTCTGCAACCAGCGTAATGATGTGTGATCTAAAACAACTTTAAACTTTACCCCGTGCAGATAGATTCTGAATTGTTTAGCGCGTAGATCACTGCTAAGCACTCCCACTCAGTCACAGTATAATTACGCTCATGAAAGTTCAGACTTTGACTATAGAACGCAACAGTATGTTTCTCTCCCTCATTGTCTTTCTGAGAAAGTACTGCCCCAACAGCAGAGAGGGACGCATCCATCTGAATGGTAAACTCCTGGTTAAAGTTAGGATATCGCAGCACTAGTGCACTGATCAATGCCATATGGAGTATATCAAAAGTGGATTGATGACGTTCCATCCATTTGAACACAGCGTCTTTTTTTAACAACTCAAATAGCAGCCCCCCAATACAGCTAAAATTAGGGATAAAGCGCCAGGTAGTAACCGACCATTCCCAAAAATACCTGTATGTCACGCTTACTATTGGGAGTAGTCATTTTGCTGATGGCCTCCACCTTAGCCAATTGTGGTTGCAGCCCTTTTGAGTCTACCACAAACCCCAGGTATTCCAGCTGATCTTTGAAGAAGTTACATTTTTGAGGTTTAATTTTAATGCTTGCCTCGACCAGCTGGCAGAATACTGCTTCCAGATGATCAAGGTGCTCCAAAAAGGTTTGAGAGAAAACGTTAATATTGTCAAGGTATACTAGGACGCATGACAGTTTCAGGTCGCCAAGAATAGTGTCCATGGCTCACTGAAACGTAGCTGGGGCGTTGCACAGCCCTTAGGGCATCCGCGTCAGTTGAAAAAGGCCCTTAGAGGTGATTACAGCATATTTTTCCTGCTCCACCGGGGGTAACTCGATTTTCCAGTAACCTGATATCAAGTCCATTGCAGAAAAGTAACGGGCTCCTCCTAATTGGTCAAGAGCATCATCAATTCTGGGCAAGGGATATGAGTCCTTTTTTGTAATACTGTTGAGCTTCTGGAAGTCAATTACTACATAGTTGGTGACATCCTTCTTATTTACAATTAGAACAGGCAAAGCCCATGGGCTTTTGGAAAGTTCAAGCATCCCTTGCTCTAACAACTGATCAATTTACTCAGCAACCACATCTTTTGCTGCCCGCAAATGGCGGATCAGCTGAGATCTTAGAGGAGGATGATCGCCAGTATCTACTTGATGGACTACCCCCTGAGCACACCCTAAATCATGACTGTCAACAGCAAAAATCCCCCTATACTTCTGATAAATCTATTGCTTGGACTTTTTTTCTTCTGACAAGCCCATTAAATTACTCTGCAGTACCACTATTAGTACATCAACCAACGTCTCATCTGGTAGACCAAATTCATCCAAGGATCCAACCTCATGAACCCAACAGACCTCGTCTATGGGAATCAGATGTAAATATGCTACAGTTTGGTGGCGGCGGATTTGCATTAATTCGCTCTGAAGGTTTGCTAACAAAACCTTAATCTTTCCATGTCCTGGAAGTATAATTCCTAGAGCCACATGCAGCTCAAACTGTGTTTGATGATAGAGCACAATGTCTTCCCCATATAACCCACTTGGCACTTCCACTTCTAACTCAGTGTTTACTAAGACTTGATGGCCAGAAGGGATAGATATGGGCCCTGCCGCTTGAAGAGATATCCCTTGATATTCATATATCTGCTGAGGGAGGGCCCGAGTCTTGCACTTTAGTTGATGGTAGTGAATGGGCCACACCCCATCACTATATGCAAGGTTGATATGGCTCATATGCACTGGATCCTTTGGTACACCACTAGTAGTAAAGTAAATTGGGATCCGCTGACCCAGAATGGCGAGGGTCTCCTCTGTCATATCAATGACAGCTCTGAAATGGCGCAGGAAAGTGGTCTCAACTAAAAGGTCGTAGTTTTCATTTGATAGCACAATTGCCAGAGCTACAACGACAATGGACCCAAAGCGCAGAGGTAGCGCACTATAAGCTCCCTTGGAGACAGTGCTTGCAGCTCCAGCAGTTCCATAAATTATTTCAATGGTCCACATCAGGTTTCAACGTCAACTTTGCCATTAATTCTTTGGACACTATATTGACTGGAGCGCCAGTATCTATTATAGCACGAACTCTATTTTTCACTACAAAAATATCATAGTATGTACACTCAGAAAAAGAAGAATATTGACTGTTTAATATGTGAACATTTACGAGCTCTCTTTTCCCAAGAAAATTCTTTATACCCTCACCAACTTGGGGGTATTATCTGATAATGGCATCTTACGGAAGGGCGACGTTCACTCCTTTCAGAGTTGGCGCATCTGCAGCAGAATCAAGCTGGTCCAAGGATGCTTGATCAAGCATTTGACAGGCATATGGCTTTTGTTGGTCAGGGGACTCTTCTTCCGCCGCCACCTTAGCTTGAGATCAGGTTACTACGTTTACTCCTCCAACCAGCTGCTGATATAAAATTCCATCATTGTATTGAGGGACTTTTGCATGGTATAAAACTATTGATTCAGGGACGTTTTGGGTGGGCATCATGGAGGTAGAGGGTCCTGTCTCTACTTTGCTCCATCTTTTCCCTGATAGTATTGATCCTGGTGTATGTAGTTCACACGGCGATTATGGCAGAATTTTGCCAAATGACCAGGGCGACCACATTCATAGCAGTTAACCCCATAAGAGCCACGTCCTTGATTATCATAAGTGGGCCCAGACTGTAAAGTTTGGGGTCATTCTGCATAACCAGCCCCAGGTCAGTAAGCTGATTGTTGACAGTTGGCATAGTAGGGTCTTGGTCAATAACTGGGTTGCTGGCGATTTTCATGGCCAGCCCATTGACGCTGAACGAACTGTTGAGTATAATCTGGCTGAGAACGAGGCACAGAGTCTTAGTAAGGCCAAGGATTGCTAATTGGAGTTGGAGGTGGATGATAGTATTCTCCTGAATAAGAGAGTGCAGTAGCAGTGGTAGTCTTCTGTTCCATATTTGGAAGTGGAAAGTTAGGGGATACGCGATGCAAAAACTGTACAATCTTAAGCAGAGGGACGTCATCATCCAGGAGTGGCGAAATAAAATTGGAAATCTCACAATATGGCTTCACCGTGGAGGACATGGCAATGCACACATCAGCTTCTGTTAAGTACCCAGCTCCAATTAGTACATGGGCTTCTGTTGTGAATCAATCAGTGAACTCTAGGAGAGTCTCATTTCAATGGAATCTGATCATTAAGAATTCTGCTTTCTGCTGTGACATTTTGAGTCTCCCCCAAACAGGTGGATTACAGTATCCTTTACATCCTTATAGGTGACAGAACTACTTGGCAGGTAACAGGTGACCTGATCGTCGTTTCCTACATCCAAGGCAGATATTAACAACTTAGCCTTCCATCTATCAGAGGCTCCTTCCGCTGCAAACTCAAACCGTTTGAAGAACCCATGAATGTTAACATTGCGGTCAAATGGAGGTAATTTTTTTATATTAACTTCCTCATCCCGTTCATGGGGTTTCAGGACATACTGATGAATGGACTGAGATCTGAAAGCGGATTCTTGATGAGGAGCTGGAGTAGCAGAAGTTGGAAGGTCTGTCACTTCAGGGGTAGCATGACCTTCTGCTGTGGGTGGTACCACCATTAATTGAGGGCAGTGTTGTTCTGACCCATATGCGTATATGGTACTACAATCTTGGGTGTAGTAGCTCCAACCAGCATCATAGTTGTCCACGTATGATGCCTCTTCTTGATAGTTATCATTGTTCCAGCAAGAAGAGCAAGAAGTATTGGTCAATCATTGTCCTGCGCACTGCAGCCACTCAGTGGTATTGTTCAATCATTTAGTAAGTTCTTTGTTTTGTAGTCCCAAGATTTGCATTTGACTGAACGTACTATCAAGTTGGTGCATGACAGCATCTCGTTCATGAAGAAGTTCATCTTGGTTTTTGAGCACCGCGTCTAAGGTGGCTTTGAGATCCTCATATCCAGTAGTTGCGGTGTTCCATGAAGACTCCCCAACAACACAGCTTGGGTAAGGCATGGCTGGCAATTGGAGTTCCGGAGTGTTAGGTGGTTGACCAATGGGCCCCCTGTAGTGAGCACCACTGTTATAAATTCAGATGGTATCTCTAGGATCCGTCAGGTTATTTGCACAGGTCAAACCCAATGAGCAACAGATGGACGATGTGGGGATCGTCAGTCCTATGGATGCACTTGAAAATATACTAAAAAATAGGAGCAATTGCCCTAACCAATTCTTTTATTTATGTTTTATAAATACAGCTACTTTTTGCTGTCCTGTCTCATCTATGCCAAAAACAACCTTCTTCACTCAATCGCCTATCTCGCTTATATACAGAGGCTTCAGGAATACTGCTTCTCATGGCTTAAGCTATTATATTCCGCCGATTCTCCTCAAATTTAGCTTTGTTATTCTCTAATTCTCTGTCACCCTAAATATAGGCGATTTACTTCATATTTGTTGAATATTAACATCGCCTTATCACCTTATCACCTTATATAGAGGCGATCCAATAAACCCATTATATCCAATAAAGACCCTTTATATCCTAATATTGCCTCATCTCAAGGCAATCAAATAATCATAATTGATACTATGTTTGGTGGATTCCGCCCTGCTGTCCCATGATTATCGTCCATTAATATCAAAATCATGACAGAGGGTTTAGGGTGGCAATTCATAAAGACCAGAATAGCTAATTTTTCATAGAGTGGCATTTAGGCCAGCATCAAATTCTGACTCTAAGAAGCTTTTTCATGCGAGGTGGATTGCCTGGGGGACCTATTGGATAGAGAAGGGAGATTCTGACATCTGAAAGCAATCAATAACCTTAGCGCTTTCAACATAAAATTTTTCAATATGTTTGGAGTTAAATTCTACAAGCTATATGTTCATAAAAACGTTACAATATTCAAAGGCATAGGTTTTGTAGTTATATAATAATATCTATTAACAAAATTACTTTAAAGAAGACAAGGGAGGTGCAAATTAGCCCATCTGCCTTCCACGCACTTACTATAATAATATAAATGGAATCTTGACTTTCTATCTAATGCCTTTCATACTCAATCATCCCTTTATTCTGGCCCCTGGCCTATTTAGTCTTTTAAATACCATCTTGCTATTGGATCCTCATAGCACTTCTATAAAAAATTAATTATAGCCTAAAATATCTAAGAGAAAGAACAGAAGACAGAAAGGATACCTCAACTGCACATTTATAATAACAAGCCATCTTTGTTGGTAATACTGTAAATAGTATCTATATATATAAGAAAAAAGTTTTAGAGCTAAACCTATGGTCAACCTGTAGATAAATATAATATCTGGAACTTTTCAGGATATTGAAAGTTTATGATTTTTTGTTAGTTTATATCATTACTAATTAATCAAAGTATATTTATGGTTTAGATAGATGCCAAAACTGACCATATTCTCCCTAGGTAAAATATTAAACCACTAAGCTCTAGAAATTAATCAAGAACATCTGATTGATATAAAAATGCTTCATTGCTTGAACCACTTATAAAAGCAAACTTGATAATGATAACCAAAATATAGATATCCTAAAGATCTCAACTTTGTGCCTAAAATGGAAAAGTGGGTCGCAGGAGGTTGCATATGGTAAAGATCTGAAGAAAAGTAGCCAGCTTAGTTAACTATAATATAGGAGCAGAAAGGAACATCCCAATTAACAGCTTATATGCTACCATAAAAACATATGGCTAAAAACGCACACAAAACTGACATTATATAAGAGGAGAAAGAGACCCTGAGAAATGAGAAGGTTGGGTAGGGTCCAAAGTGAATGTGCATTAAATGGTGCAATGTGGACTCAACAGGATTATCAAAGGCATGGGGTTTGAGTTTAATAGAAATGGATTAGAGAGGCCAGAACTGTAAACCTAATTTAACTATTTCAGAAAAGGGGTTTCAGCCAAGCTTATATATAATTAGGACCTGAATTAAATAAAAGTTAAAAGAAGAACCTTAATTTTAGGTTTGAAATATACTAACTCTGAAATCAAAGGACTTTTCATAAAGGTATCAAGTTTATGAACGAATATAAAATCCAAATAAACATCAAAACCTGATCTGTTATGAAAAAATTCACTTTCAACTAAATTAAAATTTTCTGAAATTCAGCCAAACTTAACTACCTTGTACCTAGTAAAATTTATGGATTTTCAGGATGATTTTAGCCAATAGTCAATCGTTTTAGTACCATGATTATCATTCTTGACAAGTAGAGCTAAAGCCTAGTTTCTATCATTGACCTTGGAGGGAATGTTGGTATATTTTAGGGGTTCTCTCCTTAATCTCTGAGTTTAGCCAGACTTAGATTAATATGGAAGTTAAAGACAGGTAAAATATTGCTAACTGTGACATCACCCTCCACTTTTTGATGAGATTTACTCCTCAAATGAGACATCATCCAAAGCAATTCTCTTGTAGGGTATGAGCAGCTTCAAGCTACCATATTGGCTTGGGAGGACCTACAACATTAGGGAACCTTTCATGAAAATTTTGGATCAACTCTTGGGCATTAACGTAATCTCTGTGGGACACAGCTAATAACCAAATTTCATTGTAGCCCTTTAAGGACACCAGATACTGTAGATAACATCAAAATAGGTTGAAGGCAGGGATTGCGCCAAGTTAATATTGTGACTCACCATCTAAATGACTGGCTCTGGGTGAGAGGGCATAGGGCCATCATATGAAGCTGAGAGACACACGTGGAGGGTGCTGAAGACTTTGATGGAGGGAGTAGGTTTAATTGATAAGCTGCTGGGCCAACCTCCTAATGATCTTTATGGATAACGTTATTGAGAACCAAATTGTGATAGTGCCGTTCTAAATGCAGGGCTTCAACGTTAACCATAAATGGGTCGCCTGGCTATACACAGGCCCCTTGCATCATTTCTGGGAAGTGTAGGCTTTGTAGACTCTCACAGCGTCTGCCAAATATTTCTTCAATTCCTGATAGATGTCTCTTGGCTCTTTTGTTGGCAATTAAAGCTACAACTGTTGACTCTAGTCGTGGACTTAAGTTAAGATTTGGAATGGAGCCATATTTAAAAAAACGAGGTGCCCATCAAATTGTTGGTCAGGTTATCATATATGAATTGAACCAGTGTTAGGTGAGAGTCCCAGTTTTCCTGTTATGCATTAAGTAGCTATGCAGGAACTGCATTAAACATTGGTTCACCCTCTCTGTCTGTCTATATGACTGAGGATGGACAGCTATGGACCAGCAGGGGCAGATATCTATGGTAGACAGCAATTTTTTTCAAAACTGGTATGTGAATTATGACCTTATGAAAAGAGGCGGCTGCACAGGTTTTTAAGAGTTTCTAAAAAAATCAAACAATGCTTACTGTGGACAACATGAAGCACAATATGAGCCAATAAGGGTTCAGGTAAAACAATGGCCTTGTTTACTTTAAAAAATCCAGGCAACCATTACCCAATATAAACTAGAATAATACTAGTCGGAATTTATCAAAACCAAGAACAAGTAACACTACTAGTGATATTTTTTCATATATACATAGGTGATTTATGGCACTGTAATGACTACATATCAGAAATCATTGGCATTAATCGCCAACAACCTAGTTTGATGTATTCTTGGCATCAATCATTGTTAAATTTTAAAAACTTAGGCAACAAATGGCAATTGAATGCCACATATCACAACCTTCAACATTATATTGATGGAGAATAACCTTTGAAGTGTTAATCAACCTGCAGCATCTGGCATTCTATTGCTTAATACTTCCATTACCTTGATTTCCAAAGTTGTGGAAATTGCGCCCTCATGTCTGATAACCTACAATCTTTTCATAAATTTTCTGTTGAAACTCACATAAGTCTGATCATCAAATTAGACATAATTGATCCCTTGATTGACATAATTTCTAATTTAGGGCTTACTTCACAAAAGCATCAAAGTCATTGAAGTAGCTTCAAATGATCTAATGCTAAGTTAGAGCTTCCTACCTGGAAGCCTAAAATTGATTAACACTAGTAAATAAAATAAGGAGATTCATCAATAACTTAAATTAATAGTATCAGAATATGTTGAAATTAGCATAACCTTGTTAAAATCCCAACAGAGCTGCAACTTCTTAAAGCTTTTTTAAATGTCATTCAAGCAGAAAATGTTGTCAATGAGCAGGCGTGAAGTTTAAACAGACGTGAAGTTGGTGCTACAAAAGACGCAATGGGCCATCTTAGTGAAGCAATCAACTGTTACCATCACTGCATCATATCCCTGGGACAAAGGAAATTCAAAAATAACGGTTATAAATACTAATGTCCATTGGTTTTATGGCAGCTTAAAGGGGTACGTGGAGTCAAGCAGATTTTTAGTGGCTGAATTTTTACCATTTATTGTTAGACAAGATTTAGTGAATCTTCATCATCTGAGGTAAGGCATTTTCAGCAGCAGGCACGTTAGACTAACTTTCTTGTTAGGTTGAGTAAATTACAAAAGAATTCCAGCCTGATGATGTGGGAACTTCAGGAGCCCTAGTAACAGGCAAAGACTATTAGCTGCGCCTCATCAGAGATAAGTGATTGAGAGGAGGGAAGATTCCTTGTCATTCTAAGGTTGCTGTTTCCAATATCTAGGGTTTAATAAGTACCTGAAAGCTCCTCTATCATTGAGGGAAATAAGTGTAACAGTTGAGTGGCTTTAAAGTTTAGGAGAGAGGTGCCCTTAGGACTTAACATAATTTTATTAAAATTAGATCAAAAAATAAGAATTTTTAGAGAAATAGTTTATTAAAATCAAAAAAACAATAACCCAAACCCAACCATAGGCAGGATGTTAGGCTTTAGGTTTTGCTTGGGTGGAGATTACTAAGCTAAATTCCAATAATAGGAAATGATTTCCAGTTTTGATACTAAAATTAATGGGTTTGTAAACAAATTTCCATCTTTATAGTACTTTGTTGAAATTCCCACGCTATTATCCAAACGTTTTTGGAAAATCATATGTCTAATTTTAATTTTTTAAGATTTTGGAATTAGGTGTCAGATTTAATCCCCATTTTTGGCCTTTCATCTTTGACTTTTTCTTACTCTTAACTTATCAGATGGCTACTTTCCCTTTCAGTTTGGCTCCTGATTGATCCTGTTGGGGAAGAGGCATGATGATAAGACTATGGAGGTTTTTTAGATTTTTCGGATCTACACAGAGTTTTCTGATCTTTCTAGATAGTACTCTGCAGAATTGACAACTGTTAAGATCCTGATATGTCTGGATGATAAGCCCTAAACCTTCACAGCGGATTGGCTAGAATACGCTGACCATGATCTACAGAGTACAAATACTTGAGCGCCTTGAGATGAGGCGATATTGGGTCAGGAAGAATAAATATTGAATCTCCTCCAAATAAGGCAATAAGGCAATGACAACATATGATGAATAATTAGTAGATTGCATTGAACTAAGGCAATAGGGAATTTAAGAATTTTATACTTTGCCAGAGCCAATGAGAATATGGTAGAACCAAATAGTCTAAGCCAAAGAAGTGGTATTGATCAAAGTATCTGAGATATAAGAAAGATGAGATGATTGAAGAGGGAATGTTATAATTTTGAATGGTTACATTAGGATCCGCCATATTTTTTGCACAGGTCGAACCACTGAACAACAGAAGACAATGTGGGGATCATCAGTCTTTTGGATGCACTTGAAATATACTAAAAATAGGAGCAATCGCCCCAACAACTCTTTATTTATTTTAATAAACACAGCGACCTATTACTGTTCTGATCTCTCTCTACTATTAACAACCTTCTCTTCTCAATCGCTCATCTTGATTATATACAGCGGATTTGGATAATACCACTCTCATAGCTTGGACTTTTCTATTCCGCTGATTCTTCTTGGTTTCAGCCTTTTATTCTTTAGCTCTCTATTGCCCTAATTGGAGGCGATCTAATTCTTATTTGTTGAATGTTGACATCGCCTTATTGCCTTATCACCTTATTTAGAGGTAATCCAATAATAACACATTGTATCCTAATATTGCCTCATCTCAAGACACTCAAATAATCAGAACTTATATCATGTTTGGTGGATTCTTTCCAATCCGCCCTAGCTGTTCTAAGCTTATCATCCAGTCATATCAGAATTGTGACATTACCTCCTCCTTGACTGGATGATAAGGATCCTACTGCTTATATGGTCAGAGGAACTTCATGTTTACTCAGTTGATGATCCAACCACTTGCAGGTTCCTTAAAGGTATAAGCGTCAACCCCAGCTTTCTAGTATAACTTTGAATGGACCAATCCAAATACTGGACAACTTGTGTTTAGCCCAAATCCATGTTGGTCGTGGAAGAGAATCATGTCGCCCTCTTTGAACTTCACCAACCTGCTATGTCATACCTGATTGGTTGCCTGATTTTTGATCTTCTTGGCAAAGCTGAAATTATATGCTTTGGTTTGCAAACTGATCAAAGTGCTTGCAAGGTTAGTCAAATAGTGGTGGGGTTCCATTCTGCTGATGTCTTCTACACACGAATAAAGTAATGCCAGAAGAGCTGGGTGTTGCCCATAAGTAGTTGGAAGAGGTTCTTCCCCATGGTAAAATGGTAACTAATATTATAGGCAAACATGGCAGTGGAAAGGAGGGAGCTCCAATAAGAAGGTTGATCTATTACTAATTTCCATAGTATGTTCAACAAGGTACCATTCACCCGTTCAACCATCCAATTGGACTCAGGGTGATATGGAGTCATCAGAACCCCATGTATGCCCATAAGCTCATTCAGTTTGAGGAGGATGTGCGAGGTAAAATTGGTTCTGTTATTGGAGAGAATGAACTGAGGGCAGCCATGTCACTGAATAATACATTCCATTACAAACTTGGCCACTGTGACCACCCCCAAATCCCGTATTACCTGCGCTTCAACCCACTGGGTCAAGTGGTCAATAGCCACTAGAATTACTTGCAACGGTTAGCTCCTGTTGGCAAAGGGCTGACGACATCAAGGGAATTATATGCCAAGCAAAATGTGGTTTCACTACCCAGTTTGAAATCTTATGGAGGAATGGCTTCTCCATTTGGCACTGGTGACAACAGAAAATGGTTTTGAGCACATCAAAGCTCATGCTTTCCCGATATTACTGAGGGCGCAACAACACCATTGTCTTATGCACACCACCATGTCCGACTTCCTCATGGGCGCTCAAAATAATTCCCAGATGTGCTGAAGGTCACGGAAATTTCATTGTAGAATCATCAATCCACTTGTAAAGTTCCCCATTCCATTGGAAGGTATTTTTTCATCTCATTCAACGCTTTGATCACTTGTGGCGGTTCATCATCATATTTAACAATGAGCATCTTATTGTACATCACATCACTGAGATCTGCCATCACTGAAACAGTCAACAATCGAGATAAACAGTCAGCATTCTGATGTTTTACTCATTGACAGTGAAGGATCTTGAAGTTTATAATCCTGCAGCTTAAGAGCTCATCAAGATAAATGACCTTAAGGCTCTTTGAGGTTCTGTAACCAGCGTAATGATGAGTGATCTGTCACAACTTTGAACTTTACCCCATGCAAGTAGACTCTAAAGTGCTTAGAAGCATAGATCACCACTAAGCACTCCCACTCGGTCACAGTATAATTATGCTCATGGCAGTTCAGACTCTGACTGCAGTATGAAATAGGATGCTCCTCTCCATCATCATCTTTCTGAGAAAGTACCGCCCCAACAGCAGAAAGGGACGCATCCATCTGAAAAATAAACTCACTATCAAAGTTTAGATAGCGTAACACTGGTGCACTGATCAGTGCCGTTCAGAGTGTATCAAAGGTACATTGATGACGTTCTGTCCATTTGAACACCGCATCCTTTATTAACAACTCAAATAGAGGCCCTAATACAGCTAAAGTTAGGGATGAAGCACTGGTAGTAAATGACCATCTCAAGGATACCTGTATGTTGCATTTGCTATTAGATGTAGTCATTTTGCGGATGGCCTCGACCTTGGCCAGCTGTGGTTTCAGCCCTTAGAGTCTACCACAAACCTCAGGTATTCCAACTGTTCTTTGAAGAAGTTGCATTTTTTGAGGCTTAATTTTGATATTCGCCTCAGCAAGCTGGTGGAATACTGCTTCCAGATGATCAAGGTGCTCCAAAAAGGGTTTGATAAAAGAAATTATATCATCAAGGTATATGAGGACACATGACAGCTTCAAGTTACCGAGAATAGTGTCCATGGCTTGTTGAAATGTAGCCAGGGCATTACACATCCTTTGAGGCATCTGAGTCAGTTGAAAAAGGCTTTTGGATGTGGTTATGGCGCATTTTTCCTGTTCTGCCGCAGGTAACTTGATTTGCAGTAACCTGATATCAAGTCCATTGCTGAGAATAACGGGCTCCTCCTAACTGATACAAAGCATTGTCAATCTGTGGCAAGGGGTATGAGTCCTTTTTTGTAATACTATTGAGCTTCCAGCAGTCTACTACTACGTGGTTGGTGCCATCCTTCCTTTTACAAAAAGAACTGGCAAAGCCTATGGAAACATAGACAGTTTGAGCATCCCTTGCTCCAGCAACTTTTCAATTTCCTCAGTGACAATGTCTTCTGATGGCATTGATTCTCAGACTGACTGGGACCTTATGGGGGGTGTTATAAAATTGGTGGTATTCAAGAGTACGCTGAAGGATTTTTGCACAGGGTTTAGCCCACTGAGCAATAGGACCAACGATATGATGATTTTTTTCTCAAAATAACATAAACTATTTTATAAAAATGGAGCACTTGCTCCCACAACCCTCTTTTATTTAATATAATCAATACAGTGGACCTTCGCTGTTCTGCTTACTCTAAAACTAATAACAACCTTCTTCTCTCAATCATCTCACCTCGCTTATAATGTAGTGACTTCAGATGATACTGCTTCCACAGCTTAGTAATTTAATTCGCCATATCTCATTGGTTCTTGTAACTCTTCATTCAAAAAATTCATGGTCGCCTAATTTGAAGCGATTTCCCAACAACCCAATAACACCTCATCTCAAGGCGCTCAAATAATTATCACTCATATCAAACTCGGTGGATCCTATCCATTCCGCCATAACAACTTAGGGCAAATCATCCAGTCATATCAGAATCACGAAATCACCCCCCCCTTTGACTGGATGATAAGGCTCCTATTGCTTATACACACAGAGGAACTTCTCATGCACTCAGTTGATGATCTGACTGCTAGTGGGGTCCTTGATTATATATGCATCTATACCTGTCTTCTCAATAACTTCAAATGGCCCAATCCAGATACTGGCCAACTTTTGTTTCCACCCAAAACCATGTTGATCATGGAAAAGAACCATGTCTCCATCTTTAAACTGGGTTAACCCGCTACACCATATCTGATTGGCAGCTTAATCTTAATCTTCTTGGCTAAACTGGACGAGTATGCTTTGGTTTGCAATTTGGTTAATGTGTTAGCTAGGGTCATCAAATAATGTTGGGGGTCCATTCCGCCCATATCTTCTACACAGGCGTATAGCAGTGCCAGAAGAGCAGGGTGTCAGCAGTATAGTAATTTGAAAAGGGCTCTTCCCCATGGCAGAATGATAACTAATATTATAGACAAAGATGGCGGTGGACAAAAGGGAACTCCAATATGAGGGTCAATCCGCTACAAACTTATGGAGTATGTTCACTAAAGTCCCATTGACCTGATCAACCATTCCGTTGGACTCAGGGTGGTATGGGGTTGCTAAAGCTCCTCAGATGGCCATCAGCTCATTGAGGTTTGGGAGGATGTGGGAAGTAAAGTCAGTTCCATTATCAGTAAGGAGGAACTGAGGACAGCCATGCTGTTGAATAATACATTCCTTTATGAATTTGGCCACTGTTATCGCCCCTAAGTCCCTTATTGACCATGCTTCAACCCACCGGGTTAAGTGATCAATTGCTACCAGAATGTACTTGGACTGGTTAGCTCCCGTTGGCAGAGGGCCCACAACATCCAGGGAAACCGTATGCCAAGCAAAGTGCAACTTCATCAACTGGTACAAAGTCTTTCAGTGGAATGGCTTTTCCAATTGACACTGGTGGCAGGAGGAGATAGTATCAAATACATCAAAGTTCATACTTTCCCAGTAATACTGAGGCTGCAAGAATTCCATTGTCTTACGCACACCACCATGTCCAATGGCCCTATGTGCGCTCATAATAATATTAGGCCGTGCTGAGGGTCACGGAAAGTTCACTATTGAATTACCAATTTGCCTTTACAATTCACCATTCCGCTGAAAAGTATTGGTTTGCATTTCATTCAACGCCTTTACAACTTGCAGCGGCTCATCATCATACTTACCACTAAGCATCTTATCATACATGATGTCGCTCAGATCCGCCATTACTGCAATAGTTGGTAATCTTGACAAGCAGTCTGAGTTTTGGTGTTTGGCTCCCAGGTGGTGAAGAATCTCAAAATTGTAAGCCTGCAGTTTAAGGGCCCATTGAGCTAAGCGCCCCTCCAGCTCCTTGAAATTCTTTAACCAGCGTAACAAGGCATGATCTGTTACAGCTTTGAACTTTACACCATGAAAATATACTTTGAATTGCTTGTAGGCATAGATCACCACTAAACACTCCCGCTCAGTCACAGTATAATTATGTTTGTGGCTATTCAGGCTTCGATTACAGTACGCCACCAGGTGCTCCTCCCCTTCATCATCTTTTTGGGACAGAACTGCCCCACAGCGGAAAAAGATGTATCCATCTATACAATAAATTAACTTTTCAAAACTTTGGGTACTGCAGCACTGGCGCTTTGATCAACACCGTTCAAAGTGTATCAAAGGAGCGTTGACGGCATTCCATCCATTCAAACGTGACATCCTTTTTTAATAACTCAAACAGCGGACCTCCAATACAACTAAAATATGGTATGAATTGGCGATATTATCCAACCATCCCTAAAAACACTTGTATATCTCTCTTACTGCTTGGTGCAGTCATTTTATGAATGGCCTCCACCTTAGCTGGTTGGGGCCGCATCCCTGTTGCATCAACTACAAACCCAAAGTACTCTAGCTGATCCTTGAAAAAGTGGCATTTCTGGTGTTTTACTTTGATGTTGGCCTCAGCCAACCGGCGGAATACCTCTTCCAAATGGGTAAGATGCTCAGAAAACGTGCGGGAAAAACGTTGATGTCATTAAAGTATACAAGAACGCAGGACAGCTCAAATTGCCAAGGATAGTGTCCATCTCCCGTTGGAATGTAGCCAGGGCATTACACAGCCCTTGTGGCATACACGTTGGTTGAAAAAGCCCTTTTGACGTGATAATGGCGCATTTCTCTTGTTCTGCCACAGGTAACTCAATCTGTCAATAGCCAGATGATGTTTTCATTTCAGAGAAATAACGAGCTCCTCCCAACCGGTTCAAAGCATCATCAATTCGTTGCAAGAGGTATGAGTCCTTTTTCATAATGCTGTTGAGCTTACAGTAGCCTATTACTACCTGGTTGGTACCATCCTTCTTTTGACAATTAGGACAGGGGAAGCCCATGGGCTCTTCAACGGTTCAAGAATTCCTTGCTCTAGTAGTTTATCAATTTCTGCTGTGACAACTTCTTCTGATGTTCTAGATTGGCAGATCAGCTGAGTTCTGATGGGGGGATGATCCCCAGTGTCCACTCAATGGACCACTCCCCGCATGCACCCTAAATCATGATCATCAATAGCAAAGATCTCTTTGTATTTTTGAAATAAGGCTTCTGCTTGATCTCTCTGGTTTTCTGTTAACCCCTATAAATTTTCACGTGGTACAACTGCCATTACACCAGGATGTGCTTCGATGGGCAGACCAAATTCATCCAATGAACCAAACTCATGAACTTTGAGGAACTCTTCAACTGGGAGGAAATGTAAATAAGCCACTATTTGGTGTCAGCGGATTTGCATTGGTCTATTCTGAAGATTTGCTATTAAAACCTTGATCTCCCCATGTCTTGGAAGTATAATGCCAAGGGCCACGTGAAGCTCAAGCCATGATTGCTGATAAGGGCCCAATGACCTCTCTATATAACCCAGCAGGTACTTCCACCTCTAACTCAGTGTTTATAATTACTTGGTGTCCCGAAGGAATAGATATAGGGCCAGCAGCTCTAAGAGGTAGCCCTTGATATTCATAAATCTGATGGGGAAGGGCATGGGTCTTATTCTTTAATTGATGGTATTGAACTGGAGTAACCCCATCACCATATGTGAGGTTGATGTGACCCATGTGCACTAATTCTTCATGATTCCATTGGAACTGAAGTAGATTGAGATCCGCTGTCCCAGAATTTCAAAGGTCTCTGATGTCATATTAACAACTGCACTAAAGTGACTGGTAAAAGCGGTTCCAATTAACAGGTCATAGTTATTGTTTGGTAGCAATATAGCTGGGGCTACAATGACAATCAATCCAAACCGCCAGGGGTAGCATGCTGTACACTTCTTCAAAGAACATGCTTTCCGCGCTTGAAGTCCCATACACCATATGATGTTCCACGTCAGGCTTTAATGCCAACTTCGCCACCAACTTTTTGGACACTATGTTAATTGGGGCGCCCATATCAATTATAGCACGGACTCAGGTTTTCGCTATGACAACATCACAGTAAGTACACTTGGAGTAAGACACATTATGATTGTTTAAAAATTGGACAATTAATGATCCTCGTTTTCCCAAGAAGCTCATAATGCCCTCTCCAACTTTAAGGTACTTTTTAACAATAGCGTCCGCAGAGAGGGCTGCGTTCACCCCTTTCAAAAGAAGCGCATCAGCGAATTGAATTGGTTCATCAGTAGTAAGTTGATCAAATATTTGACAGGCATAGGGCTTTGGTTGCTCCTGGGGGCATGCTTCCGCCGTGTCCATAGATTGCACTCAGGTCAGAACATTCACCCCCAACCGGCTGCTGATATAGAAAGGCGTCGTCATACTGGGGAACTTCCACTGGATGTATGGGGATAAATTCAGGTGGGACGTTTTGAGTCAGAATAGCGGAAGTAGAGAGTCCTATCTCTACTCCACTCTGACTTTTCCCTGATTGTACTGCTCCTGTGGTAGAAAATGAATCTGACTATAAAAGACAACTTATGACCAAGTGCCCAGGGCGACTGAATAATAAACAATTGACCCTGTAAGATTTTCATCCAGGATGTTTGTAAAATGGGCCACCCCAAAAGTTAGGCTGGGGTTGAGCAGTGTTAACAGACCCCTTCCAATAATTGAACTGATGATGGCAACTTAGTTGGAAGTGAGGCGTGTAGTGATAATGAGGCTGGGGGTTACTAAACGGACGCTGAACAGGGAGGGTTAGCTCCCCCAAATAAGAAAGTCCAGCAGCGGAGGTGATAGGGCTCCGCTCTATATTGGGTGGAGTGAAGGTAGCAGATAGATGGTGTAAACTTTGAACAAGTTTAAGCAAAGGTATGTCAACTTCTAAATATGGAACCATGGTATTAAAAAAGCTCACAGTATGGTTTCACAGAGGAGGTCAATGCTATGCATACATCAGATTTGGTTAAATTCCCTGCCCTAATTAACACATGGGCTTCAAAATGTAAAGATATCAGCAAGTGCAGTGAGGGTCTCATTATGCTGAAACCCAATGGTTAAGAACTCAGCCTTCTGCTGCGCCATTTTAAAAGTCCCTCCAGATAACCACAACACAGTTTCTTTCACTTTTTGATAGGTGTCAGAACTGGTGGAAAGATAGCAAGTAACTTGGTCAGCGCTTTTGACATCCAAGGTGGAAATTAATAATTAGCTTTATGCCAATCTGAAGCTCCTTCTACTGCAAACTCAAATCTTTTAAAAATTTATAGATGTTCCCATTGCGATCAAAAGAAAGCAGCTTATCAATACATACCTCCTGCAGAAACTCCTTCTTCCACTGGATCACAGCATACAAGGCAAGCTTTAGTTCCGCATATTCAGAAGTTGCATCGCCTCAAAAAACTCCTTGCCAGAGTAATCCTGATATGACATAACCAGCGACTGAGGAATATTATTGTTATTGTGATTGATCAATGGGCCCCCTGTAGTGAGCACCATTGCTATAAAATTGGCGGTATTCAAGAGATACGCTGAAGGATTTTTGCACAGGGTTCAGCCCACTGAGCAATAGGACCAACGATATGATGATTGTTTTCTCAAAATAACAGAATAAACTATTCAAAAAATATGAAGCACTTGCTCCCACAACCCTCTTTTATTTAATATAATCATTACAGTGGATTCTCACTGTTATGATTACTCTAAAACTAATAACAACTTTTTCTCTCAATCATCTCATCTTGCTTATAATGTAGCGACTTCAGATGATACTGCTTTCATAGCTTAGTAATTCGGTTCTCCATATCTCATTAGTTCCATAAACTCTTCATTTGTTAATTTCATAATCATCTGATTCAAAGCGATTTCCCGACAACCCAATATCACCTCATCTCAAGGCGCTATAATAATCATCACTCATATCAAACTCGGCGGATCCTATTCATTTCACCATAATGACTTAGGACTTATCATCCAGTCATAACAGAATCACGACAGGGGGATGATCTCCTGTGTCCACTCAATGGACCACCCCCAAGCACACCCTAAATCATGATTTTCAACAGCAAAAGTCTATTTATACTTTTGAAAGCAAGCTATGGCTTGGTTTTTTTGTTCTTTTAATAGCCCTATTAAATTCCTCCACGGTACCACTGTCATTATGCCAGCCAGTGCCTCTACTGATAGACAAAATTCATCTAACAAACCAAAATCTAGAGCCCAAAGAACCTCTTCTATTGGAGCCATCTGTGAATATGCTACAATTGGGTGTCAACGGATTTGCATTGGTTTGACCTGGAGATTTGCTAACAAAACTTAATCTCCCCATGGCCTGGAAGTATAATCCCTGGTTCTACATGAGGCTTAAACTGTGTCTGGCGATCAAGCCCAATGACTTCCCCATATAGCCCAGAAGGAACTTCTGCCTCTAACTAAGTGTTCACTAAATCTTGGTGTCCAGAAGGAATAGATATGGGCCCTTCAGCTCGGAGAGGTATCCCTTGATATTCATATATCTTCTAGGTAAGGAGCTGAGTCTTGTTTTTTAGTTGATGATAGTGAACTGGTATCACCATATCACTATAAGCATGGTTGATGTGGCTCATGTGCACTGGATCCTTCAGCACTCTGCTAGAGGTGAAGTTAATTGGGTTCTGCTGTCCCAAAATGGTAAGGGTCTCCTCCATCATATCAATGACAGCCCTGAAATGTCGCAGGAAATCAGTTTCAATTAGCAAATCATAGTTTTCATTTGGTAGCACAATCGCTGGAGCTGCAATGACAATGGACCCAAAACGCAGAGGTAACACCTGTATGCTTCCTCAGAGATGGTGCTTTCTGCTCCAGCAGTTTCATACACCATTTGATTGTCCAAATTAGGCTTTAACGTCAACTTTGCCATCAACTTAGTGGAAACTATGTTGAGTGGAGCACCAGTATCTATTATAGAGTATACTCTATTCATTCACTGCAAAAATATCACAGTATGTACACTCAGAATAGGAAGAATAGTGACTGTTTAATATGTGGACATTCATGTGATCTTTTTTTTCAAGAAAACTCATTGTCCCTTCACCAACTTTGGGATATTCTTTGATAATGGCATTTACT
Organism: Massospora cicadina; assembly: GCA_022478985.1. NCBI lineage: Eukaryota > Fungi > Entomophthoromycota > Entomophthoromycetes > Entomophthorales > Entomophthoraceae > Massospora > Massospora cicadina. Next base: position 66,165 of record JAKSZP010005403.1, on the reverse strand, counting down.
GGAAGGGCAACGTTTACTCCTTTCAAAGTTGGTGCATTTGTGGCAGAATCTAGCTTGTTTGAGGAAGCCTAATCAAGCATTTGACATGCATACGCCTTTGGTTGCTCCAAAGATCCTTTGTTCACTGCGGCCTTACTTTAGCTTGTGTCACTACGTTCACACCTCCAACTGGCTGCTGTTATAAATTCTGTCATAATACTGAGGTTTTCTGTGGGATATACACTATTGATTCAGGGACGTCTTGGGTTGGGTTCGCTGAGGTAGAGAGTCCCATCTCTACTCCGCTCCATCTTTTCCCTGGTAGTATTTATCTTGGTGTACATAGTGTACACAGCGGTTATGGCAGAATTTTGCCAAGTGACCAGGGAGGCCGCATTCATAGCAGCTAACCCCATTAGAGCACGTCCTTGATTTTCGTAATAGGGTCCAGGTTGTAAAGTTTGAAAATGTTTGGCGTAACCAGGGCCAGGTCAGGAAGACAATTGCTGACGTTCGTGTAACTAGGTCCTGGTTGGTAGCTAGGTTGCTGACAGTTTTCATAATCAGCCCCGGGGTGATAATCAAACTGTTGAGAATAATTCAGCTGAGGACGAGGCGCAGAAATATAGTAGGGCCAAGGGTTGCTAGGCGGAACGTGAGTTGAACAAGTGTATTATCCTGAAAAAGAGGAAACAGCAGAGGCGGTAGTCTTCCATTCCATATTTGGCAGCGGAAAGTTAGAGGATATGCGACGTAAAGACTGTACAATTTTAAGCAGGGAAACATCATCATCAAAAATTGGTGAAATGACATTGTGAAGCTCTTAGTATGGATTCACTGTGGAGGTCATGGCAATGCACACGTCGGCTTCTTCTAAGTATCTTGCCCCAATCAGCACATGAGCTTCCATAATAAATTGATCAGAAAACTCCAGGAGAGTCTCATTGCAGCAGAGTCCAACCGTTAAGAATTCCTCTTTTTGCTGTGACATTTTTGAGGTGCCCCAAAACAGGTGAAACATGATATCTTTTACATCCCTATAGGTGACAGAGCTGCTTGGGAGGTAACAGGTGACTTGATTGTCACTCCCAACATCAAAGGCGGATATCAACAGTTTGGACTTCCATCGATTGGAGGCGCCTTCCACTGCAATTTAAACCATTTGAAAAAGCCATGGGTATTCCAATTTCGATCAAACGGAGGTAGTTTCTCAATATTGACATACTCATCCCGTTCAAGGCTTTTTGGAGCATACTGAGGAATGTGTCAAGATCTAAAAGTAGTTTCTCAATGAGAAGCTGGACCAGCAGAAGTTGAGATGTTTGCTGCTTTGGAGGTTGCATGGCCTTCTGCCGTGGGCAGCACCACCATCACTTGAGGGAATTAGCACTCTAACTCATATTTGTATCCAGTGTTATCATCCTGGGTGTAGTAGCTCTAACTAGCGTCATATTCTTCCTTGTATGGTGCCCCCTTGTTGTCCATCTTCTTCCCAGTGAGAGGACCAAGAGGCACTGGTTAACTTCTGCCCTGCATACTGCAGCCTTTTGGTGGTATCATCCAAACAATTAGTGAATTCCTTGTTTTGTTGTCCCATAATTTGCATTTGGCTAAAAGTGCTATCAAGCTGGTGCATGGCAGCATTTTGTCCTTAAAGAAGTCATCCTGTTTTTTGAGCACTACGTCTAAGGTGAGTTTGAGTTCCTTACACTCAGCTGGTGCAGTGTTTTGTGAAGATTCCCCAGCAATGAAGGCTTTATGAGACATAGATGGCGACTGGAGATTTGGAGTATTTGGTAATTGATCAATGGGCTCCCTGTAGTGAGCATCGCTGTTATAATTTTGAACGGTATCATTAGGATCCACCGTATTGTTTGCACAGGTTGAATCCACTGAACAACAGACAGATGATGTGGGGATCGTTGGCCCATCAGATGCACTTGAAAATATACTAAAAAATAGGAGCAATAGCCCCAACAACTCTTTATTTATTTTAATAAATACAGCGACCTTTTGCTGTTCTAATCTCTCTCTACTATTAACAACCTTCTCTTCTCAATCGCCCATCTTGCTTATATACAGCAAATTTGGACGGTACCTCTTTCAAAGCTTGGACTATTCTATTCCACCAATTCTCCTTAGTTTTGGCTTGTTATTATTTAGCTCTCTATCACCCTAATTGGAGGCGATCTAATTCTTATTAATTGAGTGTTGACATCGCCTTATCATCCTATAACCTTATTTTGAGGCGATCCAACAATAATCCATTATATCCCAATATCACCTCATCTTGAGGCACTCAAATAATCGTAACTGTTATCATGTTTGGAGAATTCTTTTCAATCCTGCCTAGATGTTCCAAGCTTATCACCCAGTCATATTGGAATTGCAACAGGGAAAATGTTAGTAGAAAAGATTGAGCAGAGCAGATAGTATTTGCTGTTATAATATTAAGCTTAATAGAGTGGTGTCATTGGAGAAATTGCTTCATATTTTATTATATTTTTAAGTGTGTTTCAAGGACTGGAAATTTCCATATCATCTGTCTGATTGCTCAGTGGGCTCAATCATGTGCAAACTCTTCCAGGGTATAGCAAGTATATCATCAATATTATAACAATGGTGCTCATTACAAGGGGCCCATTGATCAAGCAAAAAATAAAAAAATCTCCAGTTGCCAGCCATGTCACTTCAGGCTTGCATAGACAGGGGATCCTCACAGCACGCTGCACCAGCCAAATATGCTGAAATCAAACTTATCTTGAAATTGGTGACCAAGAAGCAGGATGAGCTTTTTCAGGAGTGGAATGATGTAATGAACCAGCTCAACAACACGTTCAGTCAAATGTGGATTCTTAGACAACAAAACAGGCAACTTGCTAATTACCTGGATGACACTACTGAACAATTTCATTGCGCAGAGTGGAAGTTGGATGGTACCTTCCAGCCCCCTCATTGGGAAGTGGATGAGCGCCAAGGGGATGCTTGGGGAGAATTGTATTATGGGGAATATAACACTAGATACCCAGTCGATGAGCTTTTCACTGAAACTTTAGGCAGCATGAGCTGCTCCACCCTGGAAGGTAGCATAGGAGATTATTATGTAATGAACAACCAATTCCCTCAAGTGATGGCTGCACTGGCCACCAAAGGGATCCACACTATCTCTGAATCAGCGGACAAGCCATCTGTTGATGGACCTGCTCCTCATTGAGATAATGCTTATGGGTCTCGACCAATTACTCAAAACACTCCAAGGGCTCGCAATTATGAGTGGGAGGAGGAAATTTGTATCAATAAGATGCCTTCAATTGATCGCAATGGGGATATACAGCTTCTTTAAACAATTTGAGTTTGCGGTGGAGGAGCCTCAGATCAGCATAAAGCTAGATTGTTAATATCTTCCTTAAAGTTGGAAGTGCTGACTAAGTTACCTGCTATCTTCCAAGCAGTTCCATTAAATACCAAGAAGTGAAGGATACTGTGCTGCAGTTGTCTGGAGGTACTGAAAAGATGTCACAGCAGAAGGCTGAGTCCTTGACCATTGTGTTCCAGCGTAATAAGACCCTCACTGCGTTTTCTGACCAATTTATAGAGGAATCCCATGTGTTAATTAGGGCAGGGACTTTATCCATATCTGATGTGTGCATTGCAATGCCCTCCACAATGAAGCCATACTGTGAGCTTTACAACATCATGACTCCAATTTTGGAGGACGACGTACCCCTGCTCAAAATTGTTCAGTTTTTGTGCCATCTATTCGCTACCTTCCCTCCACACAATATAGAGTGGAAACATACTGCCACCACTTCTAGAACTTCTTATTTGGGGGGATTCTCACATCCTGTTAAGATTCCGCCTGGTAACCCCTGGCCTTATTGTAATTATGCACCTCGCCCTTGGACGAGTTACCCCAGCAGTTTAACTTCCAATCTAGAACTGCTTATGATAATATTTCACATCCCAACTACTGACCTAGGACTTATTATGCTGACCATTAGCAGTCAACCCATTGACCTGGCCCTGGTTATGCTGATCGCCAATAATTAAATTATTTCTGGGCCATCTTCTGAGAACCAAAGATGCAGACCCTACAGGGTAAATTGTTTTGAATGTGGTCATCCTGGCCACCTTGCACGGAGTTGCCTCAACCGTCAGGTCCACTACATACAGCAGGATTAATACTACTAGGGAAAAGATGGAGAGAAGTAGAGACTGGACTCTCCATCTTCACTATACTAACCCCAAACGTCCCGCCTGAACCTATTGTAGTATATTCAGCGGAAGTTCCTCAGTAAGACAATGGGTTTTTATACTAGCATCTGGTCAGAGGGATAAACGTTCTGACATGAGCACAAGCTAAGGCCACGGTGAAAGAAGAACCTCAGGAGAAACTGAAGCCATAAGCCTGTCAAATGTTTGACCAGGCTTCTTCAGATGAGCTAAACCTAGCATCAGATGCACCTTCCCTGAAAGGTGTAAACGTCGCCCTCCTTGTAGAAGCTAACACCAAAGAATACCCCAAAGTCGGTGAGGGGATTATGAGCTTCCTTGGAAAAAAGATCCCTTAAATGTCCACGTATTAAACAGTCAAAAGTTTTCTTATTCTGATTGTACATAATGTGTCATTTTTGTAATAAGAAAACAATTTCAAACTATAATAGTTATGAGCGCCACAGTCAACATAGTTTCCACTAAGTTTATGGCAAAGTTGACGTTAAATCCTGATGTAGAACATTGAATAGTGTATGGGACTGCTGGAGCGGAAAGAACTGTCTCTGAGAGAGTGTAAAGCGCGCTACTTTTGCGGTTGGCTTGATTCTCATTGTAGCACTGGTGATTGTACTACCAAATAATAATTATGACCTGCTAATTGGAACCGCTTTCTTTGACACTTTGGGACTGTCATTGATATGATGGAGGAGACCTTCTAAACTTTGGGGCAGCGGATCCCAATTTACTTTACCTCCAGTGGATTGTTAAAGGATCTGGTGCACATGGGACATATCAACCTTGCATATAGTGATGGAGTGATTCTGGTTTGCCAACATCTACTAAATAGAAAGACCCAAGGCCTCCTCAGCAGATATATGAATATCAAGTACTGCCTATCAGAGCTGTGGACCTATGTCCATCCCCTCCAGACACCAAGTGATAGTAAACACTTAGTTGGAGGTGGAAGTGCCAGCTGGGCCTTATGGGAAGTTCATTGGACCTTATCAGCAATTGCATCTTGAGCCACATGTGGCTTAAGGTATTTTACTTCTAGGACATGGTGAGATTGAGGTTTTGCTAGCAAACCTATAAATAGAACCACTGCAAATCCGCCAGAATCAAATAGTGGCATATTTACACTTGACCCCAGTTGAAAAGGTCCTTTGGGTTCTTGAGTTTGGGTTGCTAGATGAATTTGGTCTAACCATCAAGCTGTGCCTGGAGTACTGGCAGTGGTACCACATGAGAATTTAATGTGATTATTAGAAGAACAAAAGGACTAAGAAATAGGTTTAATTAAAAAATATAAGGCGATTTTTGCTGTCAATGACTATAATTTAAGGTGCGCTCTGGGGTGGTCCATCAATTACACTGAGGATCATCCCCCATCAGGTCTTGGCCAATCCACCAATCTAGGGAGGCTGAGGAAGTAGTGAATGAAAAATTGAAAAGCTGATGGTGTAAGGGATGCTCAAACCGTCAAAGAGTCCATGGGCTTTGCCCGTTCTAATTGTCAAGAAAAAGGATGGTACCTACTTGGAAGTGATATACTACCAGAGGCTCAAAATTATCACCAAGAAGGACTCCTACCCCTTGCTTTGGATCAATGATGCCCTAGATTAGTTGGGAGGAGCTCGCTACTTCTTGGCAATGGATCTGATATTGGGTTACTAGAAAATCTAGTTGCCTGTGGCAGAACAGGTGAAAGCGCTATCAGTACATCCAAGGGCTCTTCCAACTGACACGTATGCCTCAAGGGTAATGTAACGCCCTGGCTAGGTTCCAATGATCCATGGACACTGTACTTGGTGACCTGAAGCTGTCGTGCGTCCTAGTATACCTTGATGACACCAATCTTTTCTCCAAAACTTTTTTTGAGAATCTTGACCACTTAGAGGAGGTATTCAGCCAGCTCTCTGAGGCCAACGTCAAGATTAAGCCTCATAAATGTCACTTATTCAAAGACCAGCTAGAATACCTGGTGTTTGTGGTATACTCAAAGGGGCTGAAACTGCAACCTGTCAAGGTAGAGGGTAATCAAAAATGACTATGTCAAACAGTAAGTGCGACATACAGGTATTTTTGGAATGTTTGGCTACTACCAGCACTTCATCTCTAAATTAAGCTGTATTAGGGCCCGTTACATGAGTTATTAAAAAATGATGCCATGTTCAAATGGTTGGAACGCCGTCAATGCTCCTTTGACACACTTCAGACAGCACTGATCAGTGCTCCAATGTTACATTATTTAAACTTTGATAAAGAGTTCATTGTTCATATGGATGCGTCCCTTTCCGCTGTAGGGGATATCCTATCCCAAAAAGACAATGAGGAGGAGGAGCACCCAGTGGCGTACTGCAGTTAGAGCCTGAAATGCCATGAACGTAATTATACTGTGACCAAGCATGAGTGCTTAGTGGTGATATACGCATATAAGCAATTTAGGGTTTACTTGCATGGAGTAATTTTTAAAGTCATAACAGATCATGCTTTGCTACGCTAGCTGTAGAATCTCAAGGAGCCTGAAGGGCGTCTAGCCCAATGGGCCTCAACTTTCAGGCTTATGACTTCGAAAAAATACTCTACTGACCTGTAGCAAAACACCAGAACGCCATCTGCTTATCAAGGCTACCAACGGTTGCCATCACAGCAGATCTGAGTTATGTGATGTACAACAAAATGATCAGCAGGAAATATGACGATGAACTGCCTTAAGTTATAAAGGCGCTAAATGAGATGTAAGCTAATACTTTTCAGTAGATGTTGAGTTATACAAACGGATTGGAGACTCTACAGTGAACTTTCCATGATTCTCAGCAGGGCCTAGCATTATCATAAGTGCACATAAGGCAGTCAAGCATAGTGGAGTGCGCAAGACGTTGGAATTGTTGCGCCCTCAGTATTATTGGGAAAGCATGAACTTTGACATGCTTGAAACAATTTCCTGCTGCTACCAGTGCAGAATGGAAAAGCCGTTCCACCAGAAGACTTTAATACAAGTTAGTGAAACCGCATTTTGCTTGGCATATGGTTTACATTGATGTCATTGGCCCCCTGCCAAATGGAGCTAACTGGTCCAAATACATTTAGTGGCATCAACCACTTGACCAGGTGGGTTGAAGCACGGGCAATACAGGATTTGGGGGCGGTCACAATGTCCAAGTTCATAATGGAATTTATAATTTAGAGACATACTTGCCCTCAGTTCATCCTTAATGATTACAGAACTAACTTCACTTCCCACATCCTTCCAAAGCTAAACGAGCTGATGGCCATCCGTGGGGTTTTGATGACCCCATATCACCCTAAGTCTAGTGGAATGGTTGAGAAAATTAATAGGAATTTAGTGAACATATTCATAAATTGGTAGCATATCAATATTAAGATTGCTGTTCCCTCCTTTTCACCGCCATCTTCACTTATAACATTACCTATCACTCTATCACGGGGAAGAGTCTCTTTCAACTACTATATGGATGACACCTGCTCTTCTGGCACTGCACTATGATTGCGTAGAAGATACTGGTGAAATGGATCCCCAACGTTACTTGATTAACCTAGCGGATATGTTAATCATTTTTCAAACCAAAGTGTACTCCTTCAATTTGGCTAAAATTTTGAGGAATCAGACTGCCAATTGGGAATGGCATAGTGATCTAGCTCAGTTCAAATATGAAGAGCTGGTTCTATTCCATGACCAGCATGGGTTTGGTAAGAAGCACAAATTGGCCAGCATCTGGATTGGCCCATTTGAAATTATTAAGAAAACAGGTGTTGACGCCTATACTATCAAAGACCCTACAAGTGGCCAAATTATTGCCCAAGCGCACACAAAGTTCCTTTGGGCCTACAAACAATAGGAGACTTATTGTCCAGTCAAGGGGGTAATGTTGAGATCCTGATATGACTGGATGATAAGCCCTAAATAGCCATAGTGGATTGGCTAGAATCCACTGACCATGATTTACAGTGTACAAATATTTGAGAGCCTTGGGATGAGGCGATATTGGGTCAGGATGGATAACTATTGGATTGCCTCCAAATAAGATGATAAGGTGATATCAAAATATGATAAATAATTAGTATATCGCCTTGAACTAAGGCAATAGGTAATTTAAGAATACTATACTCTGCCATAGCCAATAAGAATATGGCGGAACTGAATAATCTAAGCCAAAGAGGTGATATCAAATAAAGTCGCTGAGAATTAAGTAAGATGGGATAATTAAAGAGGGGAAATGTAAGTAGATAACGAGCGGAGCAGAGAGTATCTGCTGTTAAAATATTAAGTTAATAAAGAGGTATCGTTAGAGCAATTGCTCCATATTTTATTATATTTATTAGGTGCGTCCTGAGGACTGGCAATATCTATATTATCTTTCCAATTGCTCAGTGAGCTCAAACATTATATAAATTTTCTGGCGTATCTCACCAATATCATCAAAATTATAACACAGTTATGAATCAAATGTCTGGCGAAAGAACCATTCTCCTTGATCAAAACTTTTCATACCTTTTTCCCCAGATACTACTTCTGTATCATTAGAATGGCAGTGCCTTGTGGGCTTTGGATTCTACCATGGGTACACAAGTATCTTTGATGAAATTCAAGTACACTTGCCACATCATTTCTCTGACAACTATCATTATTTTTTTTAGTACTAGATGGTTGACAAATATCATTATTAGTAGCTCTAGTAATTAGAATCTGTAGAATTGGTAATGTAAATTTTAAAAGCACCAGGTCTCCAACAATACATGCATTACAGCAATTCTGTTTTTCAATAAACTTATATATATGTCATATTCTTCATTGACCGTTAGTTTAGTTATCTTATATTAATTACATATGAAGTTTCTATTGACAACTAGATTAGTAAACTGTTACATGGGGCTCAGTTCTAATAAAATTTAATGAAATGATAATTACTTGATAAGGTATCTTTATCTTTTGGCCCAATATGTCCTCCTAGTTTTCAAGATAAAACCCCTGAATAAAGACAAAACTAGTTCATGCTTGTCTATAAGAAAATAGAGAGTAATAGGTAAAGGATAAGTATCAGGTGTAAGTTCTTGAGTTCAATTACCCCTGGCCTTAGTTGGTAAAAGAAAGCGATTTTTTTACTTTCTCTGAGTCTATTAAGATCATGCATAAGTATCAAGTCATTGATAACGCTCACTTTACATAAAAATAGCTCTTAACATTGGGAGAGATAACAATTAATTGAGTTTAAATGCAAATCAAGTTGCTGATGAGTCAAACCTCAGCCAAAAAAGTTACCGCCTGATAAATCCATTTGCCTGACCTTAATTGATATAGATCATAAGACCCTTAATAGGTATGTAAGACTTGTGAGAGCATGTCATCAGAAATATGGTCCTTTGAAGATTAATAGCTTGGACAATAGACTTAAATAACTGAACTTGGCTGAATAGTTTTAAGATGTTTTAAGCACAAGTGAGAATTATTTAAATCTAGCTAAATAGAGGACAGATGTTCCAAGACAAATATAAAAATAATTAGTGACCTAACAACACTTGTTCAGAGATTCCAAAATGAATTTGTAGTTAGTGACTTGACCAACAATTGGCTCGGAGATCTCAACAATGAGCATTTATAAAGAGCCTATATAAATAATGGTATAAGCGTAAAGATTTTTATCAAGAAAAGTGATTAACTATTAAAAGTTTTAAGAAGATAGGGGCTAAGCTAAATAATTTTGTTGCGAAATCACCCTAGCTTATCAGATAATGGTTGTCAGAGGCAATTAATTAAGTATGTTTGTTTGTAAATTTTACAAAAATTTAATTGAGATTGTTAATGCTATATATAACTTAAATTTGATAATAATTTTGAGCATTTGGCCTGATAAAGGATCAATTAATATAGTAACAATATAGTTAATGGTTTTTTGGTCCTTTGACAAAAAAAGCAATAATTGGTAAAACAATGATAGTGATATAAAATGAGGATTTTATATAGTAAATGATTTGGAAACCCAAAATCAAGGCTGCACCCACACTAGTGCTCGCCCAACAGATCCCCCTCCAAGCCTTATCCTAGGATTAAAATTACGTTGCCCAGGTTGGGTGACTTCTGCATAGTAAAAAAGTTCAGAGTTAAGATAAAGTCAACGACTTGAGGCATTTAATATATAATTTGGCCCAGAGAACACAGAGATTATCTTGACTGCAAATTTTATGGGTAGTCAGCAAAATGGGGAATCATCTCAAAGACATTGTTAACTGATTATGTTCACCTTGAAATCTTGATCTTCAGAAGCAGGGATCATAAAAGCTTATTTATTTTAAGCCCTTTATGAACAACAAGTTTAGTCTTAGCATTAAAATTTTAGTGCAAATTCTGAGTATATAAAGTAATTCTATGCCATTTGGTTTATAATTTAATTTAATTTATTGCGGGGAAGGCTGACCATGGGATGGACATTTCTGATTATGACTCAGGAAAGATAAACTTAGTACCAGGGGGGCACCCCAGAGAAGCGATGCTATCTCTTGTTGCCAGCGGGAACGCCACTTATGGGGAGGGGGAGGGAACGTGTGAAGGGGCCGTAGCCACTATTGAGCACGTGTGAAGGAAGGGGTCTGATTTGATGAACCAGACTGGGAACCAGGAGGAGACCAGCTGTCAGCGACGCGGTGGGAGGTATCCAAACATCCACGCTTTAAAGTGGTCCACCAAATGAGACCGGAATCTGTGGACTGCTTCTGGGAGGGTGGGGATGGAGCCAGCGATGGCATCCAAGAAAATCGTGAGGATAGTCCACATGGCGATTGCCACCACCAGAGCACGGAGGGAGGGTGGAAGGGGGAGGCCATTGATGAAGCAAACATATCTCTTGACAGACTGAAGGGATGTGTTTGATCCTGGCCTAGCACAATACGTTGGACTTCGCGCCATATCACTTTAGAGGTGGGGCACTTCTCCAGGCGGTGGAACAGCGTTCCATACTGGCCACACACGACACAGGATGAGTGTAAAGCGTTAGAGCGCTCAGCTTTACAATACACCCGCCTCAGGCAACGCCACACATGGGAGCGGACTTGAGGCTTCAACAGAGGATGGTGTGCATATTTCCAGATAGTCTTTTGGGTCTCAGTGGAATAAGGGATGTCCATCATGTCCAGGTAGTCCACCCTGGATAGGACTTGGAGTCGAATGGGGATCACTCCATCATGGATGGGTAGCCCCTGTACCTCTTGTGTGAACTGAGGAGAGGGGTGGCCTCTTTGGGTTGTATGTCCACTAATACAAATTCTCCACTCTGCACTTTGCATGGAGAGTAGGATTCATTTTGTAGTGGGTTTTAGTCCCATGAGGACCTGTGGCCGATGTGTGTGATGCGAGGTATTTCATCAGGGAGTGGGGGTTTGATGGATTGTTGAGGCCCAAGGCTTGGGAGAAGTTGGAGTGGGCCGCACGGGACCAGTGTTGGGATGGGAGTGTAGGAGCGGTGACGGCCGCGATCCAGGTGCCCAGGATCTTGGCAGCATGGGCTTTGAAGTCAAGCAGGCCCATGCCACCTTGATGATGAGGGCCAAACATGACCTCTAGCCATACTGGTGGAGGGCGGCCTGACCAAAGCCATCCTTGCAGCAGAGCATACAGGGATTTGAAGAAGCTTGGGGAGAAGGAGATGGCGTGGGCTCCGAACCAGACTTTGGATAGGAGCATAGAGTTGGCAAGAACAACTCTGCCTGTGAGGGTAGTAGGGTGGGCTCTGAGAGAGGCGATTCACTTCGTCACGTTGTCCAGTATACGGCACTCCATTACTGCTGACGCATATCCGCCTGCCTCCATCCACACGCCCAGATGGCGCACCGGTCCTATGGTAGGACGTGGCATGAAGGGGAGCACCAGTGGAGCGGTGTGTGTTGAGTTAGTAAGGCGTGGACATGGGCGAGCAGATGGGCTGGGTTGGGAACTACTTGCTGGGGCCCAGCAGTTCTGAAACCAACCAAGGAGGATGATTTCGATTTTGAAGGCGTTCAGTGTCGCGTTGCTTGCCTGGGAATATTCCTGGATGAGGGCTTCAAGCGCGCGTGCATCTTTGTTATTAGACACCCCCACCACGCAATCATCTGCAAATGCCATCATCTTGACTGGGGTTTGGCCTGGCACATGGACCCCAGTGAGTTGGGCATTCACATTTCGCAGTAGTGGGTCAAGGCTGAAGTTGTATAAGAGTGGGCTGAGAGGGTCCCCTTGTCGCAGGCCCCTTTGAGGGCGGAATACTTCCGTTAGGAAGCCTGGGCCACGCACTGCCATTGTCGCAGATTCCGTGAGCAGCATCACCCAGTTTATGAAGCGGGGGGGCAGGCGGAATTGATGGAGGCAGGCCCTAAGGTATTCCCAGTTTACTCTATCATAGGCCTTTTGTTGGTCCAAGAATACAAGTGCCCCTGAGGCTGTGGACTGACATACATTAGCCACAGAGTGCACGTTATCCCAAATCAAACTTCTGGGGATGAAACTGAATTGTTCTGGGGAGATGGTTCCAGATGCTACAGTCCCTAAACGTTTAGCCATGATTTTTGTTAAAATTTTGGTGTCTGTGTTTGTTAGAGAAATGGGGCGCCAGTTGGCTAAGTCAAGCTTATCCCCTTTCTTGAAGAGTGTGACAGTAAAGGCCTCATGTCCTCCTGGTAGGAGGTGCATTTCCAACAGGCTTTGGTTGAGTGAGGCTAGCAGCAATGGGGATATATATTTGAAATATTTTTTGTAGAACTCATATGGAATGCCATCTGGGCCTGGGCATTTTCAGTTTGGTGCACCGCAAATGGCTGTCCATAATTAGTTCAGAGTAATTAAATTCATTTATTTCTGGGTATTGGAAAATGGTGCAGATATGAGCTCAGTTGAGAAATTCCGCCATTTCAGCTGTCTGAATTGGTTCAGCTCAGTATAACTTGGAGTAATTTTTTGCATTTTAATTGCCACCTTGGCTGGTGTGTCCACAATGGAATTATCCGATCTTTGCACCTGTGTGCAGGCCATGCTCTGGCATGGTGCGAAATTTTTTTTAAAGAAGTATACGGTGCACTTGTCGCCTTTAGTGATGCGTGTGGCCCTGTATTGGACACAAATCTGATGTTTGTGTTGCCTTTCAAGTGCGTTGAGGTGGGAAGCTGCCTCCACCCACTTCTGGCCCCATGCAGGGCTGTATCCTGTGGCTGGAATGTTGGACTCCAAGTGGGTCAATTCCACCAGCACGCGCAAGATAACTGCCAATGTGGCTCGTGAGCATCTGGAGGAGAGATGGTGATAGTGGCGGATGGTGTCCTCTCTGAAAGTTGCCCATGTGGAAATGGGGTCTGCACAAAATGGTGCAACAAACGATTTTGCCAAAGTTGCCTCTTCCACCCACGTGGAAAATCCTGGTGACGCAAGCTCAGGGGGGCGGATTTTGCACCAATGTGGGGCCTTTGCAACTGTGACGGGTAAGTGGTATGTTATCGAGACCAGTTGGTGGTTGGAGAATTCCATTTTCGTTGTTTTGAAGTGGGAGATGTGGGGTTGGAATTTTGCCGGCATTAGAATAAGGTCGATTCGGGTCATGGACCTTAATTGGCCGTTGTGGATGTGGGGACGCGTCATGTTTTTGAGCAGTGGGGCATGTCATGGCAGTGCATCCATTAACCCAAGGGTGGCTTTTAGAATGCATAGTTCTATGTGACCCTGTGGGGCATGGGGTGAGGGAGGCCACCAGTCCATTGGTGAGGTTAGCCAACAGTTCATGTCGCCAACTAGGAAAGAATCAGGGGGTAGCGGGAGGGATTTGACCAACAAGAAAAATTCCTGACGCTCAGGTGCACCGTTTGGGGCATAGATATTGACGATTGTGTGTGCAACATCAGCCCACAAGAAGGTGACAATGAGCACTCGGCCATTTAGGAATGTTTCTGAGGATGTGAATTTGAAAAAATTATTTTTCTGAATTAGCACCCCACAGTGCTTTGACCAAAAGGATAGGGATGGTAGGAGCATTGTTTTCCAAGCTTCCTCAGAACCTCGTGGACAGTGGGACTCCTGGATGGCCAGGATATCCATGGGTAAATTGTTTTGTAAAAAACTCAGTTTCCTAGCCCAGGATGGGGAGGCCTTGAGTCCAGCGATATTCAGCATCCCTAGAGTGAAGGTTTCCCCCATTGTACCTTAGGTGTGAGGGGGTGGGCCCCTGGGCCCACCAGCCTCTTCCAGGTCCCCACAGGCTTTCACAGCAGCGTGGGTGTTAGCAGCAACGCTATTGGGATTTTGTTAATTTTTGCGGAAAGAGTCACATTGGCTTTGGCCTTCACTTTTTGTTTATCCGACGTCGGACGAATTTTTTGTGGTGCAGATAAGTTTGGTGCACTGTCGAGTAAGGCAAAATAATTTTTTTGGTTGGGATAGGTCCCAATTCAGTTTCGACTGGAGCTTGGGTGCAGCGATTGGGTGAGATTGAATCTCCCTTCAGATCCTCAGATTAAGTGGCCTGCTCGGCATGGGCCTCCCAATCTGATTGGGTGATGGATTCCCAAGTCACTTCCACCGTGAAGGTCTCCATGTCCTCCTGGCGTTGTGAGTGTGGGATGGTGGTGGTGGCCTTGGCCGCTTCCTTGGCTGCGGCCCTATGGGCCTGCTTGGCCTTCTTCCACTCCTGCAGAGAGATGGGCTTTACCAATAGGTAGCAACCTTGTGCTCCCCACGGGAAAGCCTCCTTGGTGCTTGCGGTTGGTTCATAGTGCGCCTCTCCACTGGCCATGGCCACCGAGGGGTGCTCTTGGAATGTGACGCCCTCCTTGATGGGGCATGCATGCACCTTATGGCTGAACGCATCACAGTGGGTGCAAATGGGGGGCGCGCTGTCCACGGTTACCCGGAATGGGTGGGTGGTATGCCCTGTGATATTAATAAAGGTGGAGTGCGGGATCTGGGTTAGGTCCTTCATGATCTCCTCAGTTGGGGTCAGAACTGCGATGGATTTGCTGGTACACAGGTGTGGCATCAGCGTGAAATGTTGCATTTTGAAAGATTGTACTTTGCCATATATGGTGAGACCATCTTTCAGGTGTTGCTCCAAAATATCACGTTTTACCATAGTAGGTAAAAAGTCAAACGTGAGGAAAATTTGGTTTGATTTTGTCCATCTGGTGCATTTGGTTTCGATGACCCATTGCCCTTCGGGGAGGTTGACCACTATGCGCACCGCTGCAGCCTCATCTGCTGCTATTTTGCTTTCAAAACCTAGGTCCAGCCAACCGCGTGACATGGAGTGAGGTGCAACGTACACCGCGGTCGGGAAAATTTTGTGTAAATCTTCACAAAATTTTTCCCATAAGGCCATTTTTTGGATGTCCAGATACACACGGACTCCAAATTCCACCAACAAAAGTGGCTGGGAGTGTGGCGTGTTGATGTACTGGTTGCATCGTGCTTGCCACGTGAGTATCTCTGGGGAAATTGTGACCACCAGTTTTTTTAGATTTTATTATTCCACCAGATTCTCCGGGGCGTTTTCAAATGTTAGAGGCCGCGGGCCTTCCACCTGCTCCTCTTGCCTTGCTTGCCCAACTGCTCCCAGACATGGGCGCAGACTAATCTCCTCTATGAGATTATCAAACTATATTTAGTCTTGCATTGAATAGGTTGCAAAAGTGTTTGCAACGAGAAAGAAAAGTTTGCCATTTGGTTTATAATTAATTTTAGAGATTGACTTGCAACTAGGGTTATATTGACTACATAAATTGATTTATGGGGTGATTTAACAATTTTGTTAAAGAAATTTACTAAATCTGTAAATCAATTTAATCTTATGTTAAGAGACGCAGTTTGGTAACTCTGGGGTAATCATCAAAGTTGACTGGGAAAATAAATTCATATGCTGTGTTTAACTGACAGATTAGCAAAGGTAAGGAATACTAAATATAAAATTTAATTAATTTAAAAAAGGCAGTCAGGTAAAACTTATATATATCATTTAAATATGTTGAGTTTTTTTAGGGTTTTTCTATGGTCACAGTGTGAAGAAATATAGTATTAGCAAAGAGTAAGTAATAGTAGAAAGCCTCAATTATAAAATGAATCACTAAGAGAATGTGAGTTGTTTTTATAAGTACTTGGCTTATCTGGACCAAATAACTCTTTAGAACTATATATGATCTCTTTGAATGCAGAGAACTAGTTGCAAAAGTTCTCATCTCAGCTGGTGTGAGTCATTAGTTTGATCTTGATGAGCTTCAATAAGATAAATTTACATCTGATATGGAAGCAGTTAAATTGTCTGTGTCAAGGCTACCTATGATACATAAGTGGCACCTAGCAAAGAACAGCGCATCAGATGCAGAGACAGTGTGTTTGGATGATCTGAGTTCAACTTCAGAGAAAAAGAGAGTCTTGGAACAAGAAAGTGAGCTAGGTATATAAACATCCTGTTCAGCTGCAAAATTATACCAGTGGGAGGTGAGTTATTTAGACTTCATCCATAGAAGACATACTTGGATTTCATATGATTTAGGCATCCAAATTGGTCAATTTAATTTATCATTATGGTTTTATACACCAGCAATAATGAAAGAACATAAATTGATAAGCTTTGAGTTTACAAGTATTAAGCAAAAAAGCACAGTTTTAACATTCTTCAATAGAAAAGCTTACCAGACTCTGAGGCATATATATTGGCTGGTTTAAGTTGTCCAAAGTATTGGACACAAAGGTACTCAGCTCAGCCAATTTAATCAAAGCGTTGTTTTGTTGATGGACTTCAGATATGGCGGCAACATCCAGTTTGCTGGCTTTAGCAAGCTTAAGTTCTTAATCAACTCATCTTAATTTGCTTCAATCATAGGATAATATTGTTGACGCTTTTTATAAAGCTACAACAAGCTCTAATCATAGTCCTTTTCAGCAGCTTTATAACTACTTAGGTCTTGTAGAGTTCTTTTCAGACAACTGGTTACTTGTAAAAACTCTTGCCTTTAATAGGCTGAGCTCCTAAGCAGTGTAGTCAGCACTGTCTTCTACAAGAAAGTAGCTATTAACAAAGAATCATTGACAAGCCCTTTAATTTTGCCTGTCTTTATTTTTAAATTTATTCAGATCATCACAGAACCCTGAAAATAAATCTTAAGCAGTGAGGACCTTATTTATTAGGCTTTGATTGGCTCGCAGAATGCTTATAAATTGTCTCCATATTGACAAAACTTCATATACTTGGCTAATTTTACAAAAAATAAATTTTTGTCTAAATAAGCATACAAGCTTGCGCAGCTGAAGGGTATAACAGAAGGCACCAGTTGTTGGATTTATAGGGATCAGTTCATCTAAAGGAAGGTCCTTTATAGCTTGCTAGCTTGGAAACCAAACTTGATAAGTGGAACTGGCTGAATAGAGGCCAGAGGTTCTGAGAAAAGAGAAAGTTATTTGATACATAGCTATATAAAGTCCTGAGGTTCCAAATATACAAAATATTCAGGAACTAAACCACACTCATTAAGAGGTTCCAAAATAGATAGTTATTAGTTAGGGACCCAAACAACATCTGGTTCAAAGTTTCCAACAATAATCCAACTAAAGAGCATTATAAAATATAAGTATAAGCGTGCTTTTTTAGACAAAATGATAAGCACTTTTTAAAGATAGGAAAAATAAGGGCTAGACTTAATAATGAGAATGGGATATCTTATCTAGCTTATTAAAATGTGGATTTCAGAAATGTTTTATCCTATGTAAGTTTGGTTTTTTATTATCAATTGAGGTTGTTTGATGCTATATAACTAGATGTGATAAATGATTTGGTCTTTCACCCCAAATAAAGCATCAATTCTATAAAGTAACAATATAAATTCAATGATGATTTTAAGTCTTTTAGCAAAAAAACTTTATTTGTGAAGTATAATAAATATAAATTGAGAACAGATAAATATTATATAGATCAGAAACACAAAGTTGATGTTTTACCCACACTAGGGTAAAGCATGACAGGGTACAAAGGGATAGACTTCTTCCAGAACCAAAAAAAACCCTTGAAGATTAGGGGAGATATGTCCCTCAAAGGGTGCATTACCTGGAACAAAAGTATGTCCTAAAAACATTAAATATAACTGATTACAGTTATAAAGTACATATATTGTAATTTTTTGTCTAGTTTCTTTGGGAAAGTGCATTACCTTAGTTAAAACAAATCTCACAAGGTAGCCCACTGATGCTATAAAACAGGTAATTTTATGAATATCTACAGATTGGTCAACAAGTCCTGGTAAATCTGTTACTGGTGCTTCTTTCCTTGTACCTACTAAAACTACCAAGTGAAGGCATACTTTCCCAGTGATGAATAATTTTAGCGGTGATGACACTTCCCAAATAGAGGAGAATATGAGGATGACATAATAATCTATTACAATAAACAGGAATCCTGTCCCTATTATAAGAGAATTATAATATGAGATTCAATCTTTTCTTTCCCATAACAATCACTTTAGTTACTACAATTCGATTCAAACAGCAATTTTTGATAATCACACAGGAGATATGGGTGATTTGAATAATAAATCTAACACAACCTGGGCGAGAGTCGCATCAAGAGGTGCGCAAAAGGTGCACCCCAAGGGCAAGAAACGCCCTGGAGGGGGACCAGGAACCCAAGCCGCCAAGAAACCACAAACTCAGACACCATCTGGGTTTATGGTGTTTACTATAAAACAAGATCAATACATGTATATCCAATGTAACCACCCCTTTCAAAGGTGGAGCACAGGCTCTGACTCTTCCTTGGGGATGAGTCCCTGACCCTGTGGGAGAAAACATGTGAGGCACAGCCCTCCATTTTCCCCCACGCGGTATATGTCGCCACCAACAACATGGGCCACAGCTGGATTGATATTGGTTTCAAAACAGCTGAAGAAGTGGAGGTCACAGCAAAAGTCTGCATCAAAATTGCCCTTCCTGAGGGCAAAAAAATAGTGCGCACCATGTGCACCAGATGGAACAAAGCGAAAACTTTGTTTATCTCATTTAACTCGCTCCCTACAAACCTTCCTCATAAGGAAATCGAGGAGGAGCTCCGCAAAGGGCTCATATCTACAGAGAAATTATGCAACTCAAATTACAACGATTTCGCCTGATGCCAACCCTGTGCACAGGCAAAGCTATCGCCATGATCAACCCTTTCCCCAAAGTGGAAGATGACTTATCAAGATACCCCCACACAGCAGAGTTTCACTTTGTGGATGGGGGACAGTCATCCACATTCTGAGCTACACTGGAACATGCACCACCTATATGCAACCACTGCGGTTCATTGGGACACAAGGAACACACGCATGCCCCATAAAGGAAGGCTTAATGGAAGTAGACTACATTGAGGAAGCCATGGATGAAAGTAACAAAAACTTCTCCAGAATGACCAACAGTCACCACATATTCCGCTAGGGTGAAGATGAACTTTACTCCATCGTGGACCCAGTTACACATAAACAATGCAAAGCGACACAAAAAGCCCACAAGTGGGCAGCGGCTGAGGCAGCAGCGCACGCAGAATCATCCATCAACCCTGGACAAATTCAAAAGGATATTTTGGATATTCACTGAGCCAACCAATCAGAACAATATGCCCAAGTTGAAACTTTTCATGGCAATTCAACTGAGTCATCAAGCGACATCAATCATGCACACTTTAATGAACAACTCAACCACAATATGGGTGAAAATGCGGTGCACAATTCTCCAAATTTGAACCCCAAAATAACAGAACCCAATCAGCACCCCACATTGAACCATCATGAGATATGTGCAGGAAAGGATAACGCAAATTCCAAAAACCGCAATTCCCACAAAAAATTGAGTCAAATCAAGGGAACTGACATTATCACTGAGAGAGTTGGAGTACAGATGCAGAGCATGGCCAAAATGAGCTGCAGTGGGTTAGGGCCAGAGGGCCCTCCTAACCGCTCCTGAGGCGCCATGGGCACCTCAGTGTCAATAGGGACGCTAAACATTGTGGGAGCCAGAGCTCAAACGTCCCAAGCCAAAAAGCTGGACTTCCTGAAAACCCCTTGTAGACATCTTGGCCATCCAAGAAACCCACTTTCTACAAGGGGAAGAAGGATCCTGGTCAGCCAGGGTCTCACCATCACAATTGGTATGGACAGCTCACTGTGGGATGGTCATCCATAATCATAAAAAATTAAAATTACTAACTCAATCTCCTATCTACACAGCTGCATACTGGTAGTAACGATCACATGCCAAGAGGAAACAATCTCAATAGCATGCATCTATGCACTGTGCACTGCAGCTGAGAGAAAACAATTTCTCAAAACTGTTCCAACACGTACCCTCCCACCAGATACCATCCTGTTGGGTGACTTTAATTGCTGGGATAATCATGACACAGACTGATGGCCGAACCCCAGGGGATACCCACCAGGACACATTGAATTCTGCACAATGAAGGCATCTCTTGGCCTACAGGATGCCCTCCCCTCCAGATCACCACTCCTTCCCCACATGACATGGCCCAACATACATGAGGGAACACTCATATCAATGAGCCACATCAATCACATCCTTGTTCCACAATCCTAACGATCAAAAATTCCAAATTTACAGCAAAAAAGTCAATTTTTCTGACCACCGACTTGTTTCAGTGCAGTTATCACCAACCTGAACCTATGCACAGGTGTCGCCCTGAAGAAAGTTACACCCAGAAAACATAAAATTACCCAAAATAACTGAATGGGTTGAGCATGAGGCCATGAACCAAGAATTCACAGCCCCATTCAACTCAGATCCCATTGCAACATGGGCAAATTTCAAAAAGGAACTAATCAATAAAACCTGACATATCACATCACGTAAGTACACCGCCAATACAGCCACAATCATGCGTACCTTAGCAGAGCTGGACCACCTCAAGCATAACACTCTGAGACCTGGGTATAGCTCAACTGGGGACGCAAATGGGCGGAAATATCCGCCTGACTAAACACCCTCATCTTTGAGCATCAACACAGAATCAAAGTATCAAACAAAGGTAAGTTCATAAAGGAAGGAGAAACATGTTTGACATATTTCTTCCACCAATTCCACTCCCACGGCAACCAGCCCACATGCACATAGATCTGCAAGACCGACGGCACCATGGCAACTGACCCTGAGGAGGTCAAGGTGGAAGTACACCGCTACAATACTAAATTATACCGCGATACACTGACAGACCCACAAAAAATCACAAAATTTATACAAACTGCCAGAATACAAAGCACACCGCCAAACTACAATATTCTAAATCTAATCACATGGGAGGAGCTTTGGGATACAATCCGTGGTGCACCACGTAGGAAATGCCCAGGTCTGATGGGATACCCTACAAATTTTACAAAAAATATTTTCAACAAATTGCCCTCCTCCTATTGGCGTCTATGAACCAGTGCTTGCTGGAAACACGCCTCCTACCTGGTGGCCATGAATCATATGTCATAACCTTATATAAAAAGGGTGACAAATTGGACTTGGCCAACTGGCGTCCAATCGCACTATCTAATACTGACAAAAAATCAACAAAAATTTTAGCAGCCAGATTAGGCGCAATAGCCTCTGACGTCCTATTACCCAACCAGTTTGGGTTTATACCAGGGCGCTCAATCTGGAACAACATACACCCTGTTGCAAACATATGTCAGTTTAAAGCAACTGGAGCCCATTCTTCTTAGACCAGGAAAAGGCATATGACCGCGTTATCTGGCCATACCTAAAGGAATGCCTACACGCTTTCAAGCTCCCACCCAGATTCATAAACTGGGCGATGCTCCTCACAGAATCTGCAACCATGGCTGTATGCGGCCCTGGCTTCCTAACTAACAAGATCACACCACACAGAGAGCTCAAACAAGGGGACCCCCTCAGCCCACTACTGTATAATTTCAGTTTTGATCCACTCCTCCGCGTAAATTGCTCACGCCTCATGGGCATAACTGCACAAGGCCAGTCAACAGCCAAGATACTGGCCTTCACAGATGACTGTGTGGCGGGTATAGCTAACAACAATGATGACCAACAGCTGGAACGCACCCTAGAGGAATACTTCATGGTGAGCAATGCATTGCTCAACAAAAGGAAAACAGAAAACATTCTATTAGGCAAGTACACTAACAATTGGGCTACAACATCAGAACCTCAACCCCCATACAAAGGAAAAACCCACTCATCTTACCCTTTGCATCACCTCCCACCACCACTCCTGTCCGTCACCTTGGGATATGTCTGAAAACAAGGGGATATGCCAATGAGACAATGGAAAGCAACCTACTACAGCGGGTATCCAACCGCGTCACCTCCCTCAAGGGAAGATCCCCAGGACTAACGGGGCGAGTAGCAGTTGTTAACTCACTCATCCTCCCAATACTATGGTACCCTGCCCACGCAATCGCCTTCTCACCCACCTTTATAACATCAATCCGCGCGCTCATCCAGGGCTGGCTGTGGCCCAGATCCCATCCTCCCATACGGATGGAAACACGCTTTGGACCACGCTCAAGCATAGGCATGGGACTAATAGATTTTGAAAGCCACGCCAACCTCATCCTGGGTACCTGGATAGAGGAACTCCTTGCTCCAGACCTCCCACAACAACACTGGTCCAGGGCAGCAAGAATTAACTTCGCACAGGCGCTCAAATTAAACAACCCACATAGCCCACCCAGACTACTATCATACCTTGCTAAACACCCTACCACAACGGGCCCGCATGGAACCCCCTCACTTCAAATGCATCCTCTGAACCATCCGCCGCATGGGATGGACCGTAGAGAACACTGACACTGTGGAGGGAAGGGGACGACCCAGCCCCCACTTTAAATTAAGAAATCCAGAAAACCACCCCCAGAGAGACATGCTTGCTATGATCCCAACCATTGCTAGAATCGAATACCTAGATGTGTTGGACATTCCCTATGACTTAACCACACAGAAGGCAGTGTGGAAAATGACGCACCACCCACTCCTACAGCTGAGGGTAAGAGCGAACGCCTGGTGCTGTCTAAGAAGGACCTATAGGATGGCGGACCGCTTCAATTCCCTCCATGCAACCTGTGCAGTATGTGGAGGGGAGAGCTCCCTACATCACACACCTAGAAACATGCTCCTCAACCAAAGCCATATGTCAGGAAATCGCGCGCCTGCTTAAGCTCCAAAACGAGCAAGAATTTTCTATATCAAAGAGCCTCCTTGTGCTCCAGATTGAATCACCAATCCCATCTACCCTCTGCCCCCTAATGATACCCATTGCAATGCGGACAATCCACACCATTGCCTTAGATGCGTTCAGCGTCATGGTCCCAACCATCCATGGGGTTATCAATGGTTCCACATCCACTTACTGGAGCACTTCCAAGCCTGGCTCTATGGATATATGAGGCCAAGGCAACAGGCGCTCATAGAATAGTGGTTCCCACTCTGGTTCCTCCACACAGACCCCTTCCTTCACACCTGCCCCATAGTGGGAGAAACCCCCTCAGAGTAGCGCACCAACCCCCCCGTACCTGGCAGCCCCGCTGGCAACAGGGGTAACCTGAGTACCCTGGGGTGCCCAATTTTATCTATCTTTGTTTTCCACACATACTTGGTAATGCCTGTCCCCTGGTCAGCTTGCCTCGGTTAAATAAATAATATGAGATTCAATTACTCTTACTATCAAGGCTCTTAACATCACCATCTATCATATATAACCAGCTAAAATGGGTGAAACTGTGAAAGCCTTTCTCTATGAAACCTTACACCTTGAAGGATGAAAAAACTTGAAGCTATTCCAGTCATGTCACCCAAAGCTCTGATACATTTTCATTTGAGTGTATATATCCTTAGTACTAAAGTGAGAATTGCCTAAACTTAATTCTTCCCTCCAGATGTTTGTTCATCCTATCTTCAACCATATAATGCAACTATTTTTAACTTTATATGGAGATACAAAGGCAATCTGGTCTTACCCAACAGCTCCATCATTATAATTTGTTTACATAAAGCTGATTACATATTAATCAATGTAATTGAGATGCCATTTTGGATAGCCAAAAATTAATTAATAAATTGGTAAAAATGTTTAAAAAATAATTTTGGTGTAAATTTTCACAATGAATTCACTTAGAAAACTCTAAAATGATCCAGTATCCACCAACAAAATGAAACTTGTAGCCAAGTTGGGACCATCTAGTACTAAAAAAAAACTTGTAGCCAAGTTAAGAAAGACCTGATGAACAAAAAGCTATAATCCTTGCATTAAAGCAATTGTCACTGAAATCAATGATAATAAAAGTAAGTGTGGTTGTGTGTGTGTGATGCCCAGCCAAAACTAAAGCATGTAGAGTTTTGGAATTTTGTATATAGGTGGATGGGAGGAGGTCCAAGTGCATCTCAAAGCGGTATAGTTTATAATAAAATAAAAACTTTAAATGTAAGAAGTGAAACTCTTATATGCTATAATGGTAATTGGTATATTGTTATTTCTAAGCAGTTTAATTTTTGTTTGATTTGATAAAATGGGTTTTCCAGGAGGTTGGTGGTCATTGAACTAATTATAAAGTTAATTGTTTTAGTAAGTAGTAAGTTAATGGCTAATTAATAGTTTAAATGGTTTTGCAAAGCAGTTGGTTTTTTAGGTTGACTTACTAGGTTTAATTAATTTTAGGTGGATATTTAGTAATTCTTGAGTAATCCAATTGGGATGTTTACTCTTAAACTTATTATTGGCCATCTACCAATCTATATAAACTAATATAAAACAATACTATCTGTCAAACTATACCCACAGATAATTCTAAGTAAAATGGGATATTGACATAATATAAAATTTAAAGGTAATTATTAAAAAATCTTTTTAAAATGATCTTGATGAAATTGACCTTAACCTCATGCTGTAAAGGATGGGCTATAAAAAATTTAAGTTTATGAACACAAGTAGTGTCAGATTAACTTAAATTAAATTCTTATATTTATAATATGGTAACTAACATCTCTAATGAATAAATGAGATAAAAGTTACCAGGTAAATTATATGCGGGCAAAGGTGCAGCTACCTGATAGTAGCAGCTAAATGCAAGAGCTAATTTAACTTCAACCCAAAGATTGTATATTTAATAAGGGCCCTTTGGACCTGAAGGCCCTGAAAGAATTTTAGGACCAGAGAACCCTGGGGATCTGAAGGGCTTCAAGGACTACCTGGTATTCCCCTGATATTAAACTATCTCAAGGCGAGAATCATAAAGTCAAAACTTTAGATTTGGATCAAGCAAATGAGTGAGTGGCCCATGGAAGATGATGGGCATCAAAATCATATCTTGATACTAATTTGACTAATAGCTTTTAAAACAAAATCTCTTTGAACAGCAACTGTCCTACATGGCTACCAGCCAACAAACCCATTAAACAACCATGGATATCAAGATCAATCAAAGTTTTATAGGTTTTAAAATCTGAAACATCACCAAGGAGTAATTCTGAAGAAGATTGATAGCCAGTCTGTCAATAATCTAAGCTCAATCAGGCTTATAACAAAAAATTATGATGATTATTTGAATAACTGATGCAAAAACGCCAAGAGGATCTCGATTTTCTTCTCCAAAAATGTTGAGATTGGCGCAGAGGTGTGGTATCTTCAGACCATAGATTATATGATACCAACACAAGGGATTGTATGAATAAAGTATCCTTGGAGATCAAAAAAGAAAAAAACCTTACTTAACTTAAATAGGCTTTTATAAAAAAGAGAAAATTGGCACTCAGTACTACTGAGTACTTATGGCAGCTTCAGAGCTTCTTTTCCAAACTTCTCAACTTCCTGTGGCATTCTTTATTACCTTCTGATGACAATTCAGATTCCCTTGTAAATGGATGATCCCTCCTGATAGGTTATGCTCATCCCTAATACTTATTGTTGCAATTATTTGGCATTGTAAAAGTACTAAGGAATTTTGGGGTAATAGCATAATGGGAAATACATGGGTACTAAGCCAGCAACTTTAGGGTAATATTTATAATAATCATAGTCAGCCTATTAGAGTAAGATTCCAGTGGAAAGGCCAATGAGAATAATAATAAGCCTATTGAGCAACTAATTTTATACTGATGCAGGGCAAAATTTTAATAAATAGATTACAGCGATACAAAAACCAAGCCCACTGGCCATAGTGATCAAAATAATCAGGGATTAAGTTGCACCAACGGGGAGTAAGTATTCAATCTTCTAGTATATTACTAATATCTGCCAGATACAACCAAAGCATAGCACATGAGACCATATATGTTTGATTGAACCCTTAGATTAGATATTAGAAAATATAAAATTAAGAAGATATTAATTAAAACTGATGGTTGGTAAATTCAAATAAAAATACCAAATGAGGCTAGAATATCCAAATGGAACATCTCTGGACATGTAAAATCTCATATATTTGACTCCACTTTAGCGGTGTTGTAAAGAAGTGAGTCTTGAAGCCTTAAGATAAACAGCTTCAAAGGCTTAAGACAGAAAATTTCAGTATAATGTAATAAAGTAGATATAGACCAAGGCTATTAAAGATATAAAGTGTTTAGTACCATATTAGGACTTAAATAATAAATATTATGAGCTTTTATAATTAAGAGTTAAGATTTTTAATTTAAAGATTCAAGACCCTAAGTATGGTCATCCTAATTTAACATGTTATAATAAAGTGTTAGACTATTGAAATATTTAAGTGATAGAATAAGTATTATGTATAGTATCATTATATAATTATATACTTTCTAGGTATAATTATAAGAAATAATACCTTAAATTTATACTAAACACTATTAAAGAACTTACTTTAGTTTTATTAAAGTAACTTTAGACTAAAACAACAAGGAAAATTTTGATGTTGTCTTAGATTAAGAAAAGCCACTTTAAAGTCATACCTATTAGGCTACTAGATATTAATTTTTCTCCCTGTTGGATATCCCAGTATCTGCTTTTATAGTAATTTTGGACCATCAGTTATCTTATCAGATTCCAATACTTATTTACCTTAGTGGAACAAATTAGTAGAATATAACTTCATATACTTTACTAACCCTAATTTTTAAAAAGTGACGTTTTAGCCCCTTTTTATTTTCTTGAGAAGAAGCATAAAAATATTGTCCTCACAATTGATTGTTTAAATTAAATGAGATCCTTTCAATGAGAAACAATTGCCTTGCTTTTGATTGGCTATGTAAGCCTTGGGGAACAGCCCTTGTGGCTAAATTAAGAGGGATTTACATTTTAAACCAAGAAGGGAAGAAGCTGGTGGCCGTCCCTCTCATCACCCTGGGTATCTTATCCCATGTGGTAGATGAGAGGTGGATACTGGAATATCATTCAAGAATCTCACATCTTCCTCCTCTGCTCAACACCCAAGTATTTGTGAGGAAAGTTCAGAAGATTTTTCAGAGGGTGCCGGTGGTTAAAAAGCCATCTCCATCAGAAAGTGAACAGTGATCATTCCCAAGAGATGCCCTCTGCCAGTTCAAGTTCCACAGGTAGAAATAAATCAGTATCCGGTAAAGTTAAATTGGTTGAGCCATTATGAGACTCAGAATTCCAGTTGCTCTTCCCTATTATTATCATTATGAATGAGCCCATCCCTGACAGGTTTAGGCGTGACAAACCCCTTCCCTACTCAATAAAACCGTCCATATGTTGCCTGGCCATTGGAGCAACCTACTTTCAACTGGAATAGTCATCATTATTGTCAATATTCCTGCCCAAGTTCAAGAATCAGAAAAGGTAGATGAGGGGAATTAAACCCAAACCATCAAAAATATAGGGGATACTCCCTTACAAAAATGACCACCTTACCACATTGGGGACAATCACCAACTAATGTGGTCATCTCTTAATTGCCCAAAACCACCTAAAATCAGTGCTTAAACCCGATCTATGTGGTAAGTGAATCCCAATTAGAAAACGTGAAGTAGATCTTGGCTTAGTATGCACAAATATTGGCTGAGACACGAGCTGAGTTTCCTTATATTGTGCAAACCAAACTAATAAACTTTACTCTCTTCTTTTCTCAAATTTTAAATAAAATTTGGTTTAATTGTATTTATTGAGACTTGCCTTGCCAGACCAAGCATCTGGCATAAAGACTTTTTGACCAAGAAAAAGTGAAAGGTATATATCATTCACCTTCAAGCTTTGGGTCGCCTGACCAACAATTAACAAGGGATCAGAGGTATTAAACCCATGATCCTGACAACCATTGTGCCAAGCGTGATTGTGGTGAAAGAATATTTTCACTAGCAAATTAAATAATAATTTAACTGGGTAAGTAAGATTTGAGTCAGTATTGGAAATTAGTTAGAATGTTGATCTATCAAGAAAATTTTCTATTATTATTGACAGTAGTGTGCTTAGTCCCAGTTGCTCAATCAGCAAGCATATAGGGCAGTGGACCCATCAGGTACCACTGCTGCTCCAATTTTCCCTTTCTGCTATCTTATTTTGGATAAAAAAATTAAAAATCAAATCTATTGGTGAGCTGCATAGGTCCGCCAGATATTTAGTAGCTTTAGTCCAATTTTAAAATTTTCGACTAGTGCTCATAGTGACCCTATTCCTTTTACATTCATTAATGAATGGCTGCACCATAAGTATTCTGACTGGTAAACATGGTTGGTAACCCATCCTGAAAGCCAGCGCAGTTTTAATATTATCAGCACACTCCATGACATAATGGTGCGACCCTAATTTTGGTCCTTCTCAACCCTTTTTTATAAAAAGGGTGCTGCGTTGGTTCTGTGTTATGAATGGATGGGCCGTTCTTTAGATCTTAGTTTTTACAAAGTGGCTAGGGAGTATCTCCTAACCCAGAAGATGATGAGGCTTCCTCTCATATCCTGTGTACTCAAGCTTAGTCACAATTTCACCTCACGCCCTGGCCAGCTTTGACAGGTCGCAAGCGTGGGGGTGTTATTTTCCCTGGTCCCACTTTCCAGCCTCCCCAACCTGCTATTTTGTTCTCAGGTGATATTAGTCATGTGGTGGATTCAGATGCTCTGCGGAGTCAACTTATGTGAATCTATTTGTGCCTTTGTTGTCTAATGAACAACTGCCAGAGAGGAATTGGTTCAGGTGGCCAAAACCATGGTTACTTCTCCCATGGATGGCCTGGTGGATGATCTGGTGATTACCCCTTTCCCCAGTTATATCATGTATAATTGCTGAAAACCAAGGTCAAGCTTATTTCCTGTTACCTGTTAAAATTCAGTTGGTGTCTCATGTGTTATCCCTTGAGGCTCTCTTGGATACTGGGGCAGCTGAAAACTTTATGAATTTAAAGGTTGCTAAGGTTTGGACCTAGATCTGGATACAGGGTCCCCAGTGTTTAGTGTATTATCAGCTTCAATGGATTTCTATACAGTGATATAGATCATACCATTCTCAGTGCTTGCATTTAGTTATTGTGACTGGTTCACCACAGTATTGGATCTGTTAATTCCTGTTACATTGTGGTGATTGGTGGCGGCGTCAACAGGTTATTTTTAAATAGAGCCTAATCTTTTCTTGTTCATATATCATTATGCAATTGGCAAATTCCCACTCATTGATACCTTTTCCCTTGTCAGGGCAATGGTGTCAAACATGTCAGTTCCCTCTCCCACTGCGTTGCCACCAGAGTTCAATCCCAGATTGTTGCAATATAAGGATATTTTCAAAATGGAGAAGTCCAATCACCTTCTCACCCACTCTAACTATTATCTGGTCTTCCAGATAACAGTGAGCTTAATAAATATTAAATGTCTTCTGTACCATTGTACCAAGCAAGAGGTTAAGCCCTGGAGGAGTAGTTGGACGACATGCTCTAGAAGGGTGTACAATTAAGAAAACTTCTCCTATTGCATCCCCAATAGATTTACCGCTCAAAAAGCCAATAGCACGCTACAGCATGCATGGACTACAGCATGTGAATGATATCACCATAAAAAATCCCTATCCGCTCCCCTTTGAGCAACCCACAAGCCAGGCGATCACTAAATCCTGGGTGTTTCTAAGCTCTACCTGGTGAATGCCTTCCACTAAATCTGGGTGGCAGAAGGCTGGGAGCTGCTGGAGGCCATTCATACCTTGCGGGGTATTTTTCAATTCCGCGTGATGCCATTCATCCTCAAAAATGCGCCTGCTACCTTCCAGCGGATGATTGATGCTATACTATATGACCTTTGTTTCATGTGCATGATGGCGTATATTGACAATAACCTGGTGCATTCCCCAACCCCCAAACAGCATCGGAGGAACATGAGGCGGTACTGGAGAGTTGCTGAAGAAGGATGATCTTTATCTCAAGCCCTCAAATTGTGAGTTCTTAAGGGAGGAGGTTACCTTCATGAGGTCTCTTGTATTGGATGGTAACAATATCCTGACCAGCAAACTTGATGCAATTATTTCCTGATTCACGCCCACCATGCAGAAGCAGCTGAGTAGTTTTTGAGCACCACTAAATTCCTAAAAATTTTTATTTTCACTATCCCAGTTGGCCGTAACTCTTCATCTAAAGACAAGGAATATCGTCCGTAAAAATGGACAGCAGTTTGCCAATGCGCGTTTGAGGCAATCATGGTGGTGTTTTTGGCGTTACCAGTCCTCAATTATGTCAATTCCTCCCAGCCTTTTATCATGTCCTGAGATGCCTCAGAGCCAGCTGTGGAAGTGGTTCTATTGCAGGAGCATGAGGGGGTGGAACATATCATTGCTTACTTCTCCTAGAAGTTTTTTCCCATGGAGCAGTCATAGGCTATCTATGACATGAAGCTCACACTGTGTCATGGTTGCTCATCCACAGGAGGTACCTTCTGCAAAGGGTGCGCCATGAAGTGGTTGTCCAAATGGACCACCAGGCTCTCATGCACTTTTTTAAGATGAGGAAAATTGGCACACCGTCAGGCTCAGATGCCCCAGGACATGTGCAGCTTTAACTTTAATTACTAAAATGTAAAGGGGGCATAAAACATCCTTCTCAACCTGATGAGCTGCAATCTTTCTTGAGTCCAGTGGAGGAAGAAATGCCGAGGTTAACAATGATTCCTCCCATCCACATTCTCACCATTGCTCCTCCTGCAATTTCTAGGGCTGACTAGGAACTGGATTTACCGTTGGTATTTGGGTGCTAGCAGACCATACTTCATACTTGAAGGGGATGGAGCTGCTTGACCAGTTCAGTGCACCACGCCACAAGCGTACCCATTACTCTATAGCGGAGGGCCAGCTCATGTTCAGTGTCCAGGTTTGGGTGCCTCCTCAACCCTTGAATAAAATGATCTCCACTTACCATGAGCCCCAGGCAGTGGTTCACCCCAGGCACAAAAAGTGCCTTGATATGATAAACCAAATGTCAACTGGCTGGTCATCTTCAAGGAATTGTTCTTGTTTATTAAAATTGCATGACATGTACATGCGCTAAATCAGATCAATCAGTTAGTAATGGTCTCATGCATCCCCAGTAGCAGATTCAGGGTCCATGGATCTTGGTATTCATCAACTTATAGTTGAGCTCCCCTGTTTCAATGAGTTTGATGCAATTACGGTGGTTGTAGACCAATTTATGAAATTCTCCCCCTTTATTCCTTATGTCCACCATTTCTTCTGAGGAGACACCCCATCTTTTTGTCCTCACTTTTTATCAATGTTCAGAATACCACAGGAAGTGGTAAGCAATTTGAGACCATAGTATGGTCTCAGTTTTGAACTGCCTCTTTGGCTGCCTTGAAGATCTAGCTGTGTCAGTCCACAGTGTATCATCCCTAGTCAGATGGGCAGATGCAGCAGGTCAACCAAATCCTCAAACAGTACCCCCGCTGCTATGCTTCTGCCACACAGGATACTTGAGCTGCTGAATTTTCCGTAGCACAATTTGTGTACAACAATGCCACTCATTTGTCGATGGGTTTCTCCTCATACAAAGCTAATTTGGGGTATACACCTTCATTCCCTATTGGTTCTTATCCTCACCCTGAATTGCCTACTGGTGAGGATAAGCTGCAGCAAATCCAGAGTGTAAATCCCTTGGTTCCAGCTATCAGGATAGACAGGGTTGTACATTTCTTTAAGACCAAAAAGGGTTCAAACTCCAGGGCCTTGTCACTCACCCAAATTTTAGACCTAGGGCATAACTGGATGATAGATGGGTGTCCGCCGCCCCTTACTGTTTGCCCCATACTTTTCCACATCCACCCCACAGCCCAAACTCATTCAAGCGTCAAAATCTGCAGAATTTATTTAAAAAATCAGACAACTTAGCGTAGATTACTAAAAGCACAAGGAGCTCTCAACCATAATTCTTTTTCCTGTCCTCAACAAGGGGCTCAACCAGAAGTCTAATTGAGTGGTAACAACTTATCTATCAAGCTAAAACCAAGCAAAAAGTTGAAACATAAAGTCTGAAAATGGGAATTGAACCTGACACTTCATTCTGAACCTGGGAGAGCGAATTTGGACATTTGGAATTTTGAGAAGCCTGAGAATGGCTTGTAATCATTAGCTGATAATGTTGAGGCGAAATTGGAGATCAAAACCGTTAATCAATAATCTTGAAATTGGGAAATCATTCCCACCATCAGGGTTCAGCTTAGCAGCCTCCATTCCCCAACCAAGCTTTAAACCCACCATCCTAACTTAGTTAGGGTGTTGGGTTATTGTTTAATTTATTTCTTTTAAAGAATAACCCAAAAAGTTCTAATTTTTTATTTAATTTTTAAAAATATACAAAAATCCGCGGGTTTTGTGTTGTCAAAGTTAACAACACCCAAAGGTTACGTTTGATGGCCTCAAGGATGAAGGAACCTTTAGGTGCTAGTTTAACCTTAACTTGTGGAACCCTCAACCCAACAATAACAAGGACTCTCCCCCAATCTCCCCACCCAACTCTTGTAAGATGCAGCTTAACAATCTGGTCTTAATGTTATGGCTACTAAAACACCCACAGTTACAAGCCAGTACTCTCTTGGAACGTACTTAAACTAACAATGTAACACAACCATACAACCCTCTGGTTATGTTATGTTTCCAAGCCTTGATGGTTTGGAGACAGACAGTTTATCATTCCAAATTGGTTAGCTCAATTAAAACTTTCCATTCACTTGGTACATGGGAAACCATGATAAAAGCTGCATACCAACTTCTCTTTCCCAACATTACACTTAGTTTAATGCTCACTTATCAGAGACCACCCATTACGCACCACTCAAAGGGGCTTCTATCACCTTTCTCGTACTTCAAGGACTTTAAACCAGTTGAACTAATAAGTTTAATCCTAGTGTATTTCCTTCCTCCAATGCTGTTTTCCCTCAACTTTTATACCAACAGATAAAGGAGAGGGAGGAGGCATAACAAAGAGTGCATAAAGCAGTATAAGAGGAAGAGGAATATTAAGATGAGCCTTGTGAGGAAAATGGTTCACTAAAATTTCAATGGGCGAGCGGTGATCAAGATATGACCTAGTAAAGCAGATATATCTCCCTGTCATAGCTCTCTGGTTGACCAGATTGAAGGTGAGCGGCAGAAGAATCCAATTCATGAGGATCTGTCAGAGGTGCAGCCCTCTCCAGATTCATCTAACCCTGAAGCGGATTCTTTATCATTTGTTCAGGCAGCAGCTATGGACACTTAATTTTGGCCTCAATCTGAGCAAAGCCACCTAACACCTGTGTCTGAACAACCAGGTACTCTTGTGTATTCCTGCACTGAATTAAAAAATATTGCTCGTGCTTATTTCATATTCCTTATGCAGATTACTGCGGTGCAACGGAAAGTCACATTAAATGCCTTGTTGGACAACGGTTCAACTGGAATTTTATTAACCTGAAAATAGTGCATCTTTGGATCTACCAGTTACTACTAGGGCTTCTGTCTTGGGTACTTCCCGCATCTTTATGTTCACACTGCTGCTGTGCAAGCTATTACAAATTTCAGAGCATAGGAACACAGGTTTGTGTGGCACTTCTCAGCTATCCCAGATTTGATGTGTCCAGTAATCTCGCGGGTTGGTTAGTGGCGCTGCCTATTTTTGAGCATTGACTTAAAACAATACATTCTGGCGTTCAACAACCATACCTACTCAGGGAAATTCTCTTGCTACCCACTTTTGTCACAGGTAACGCGGTGGCAGCAGTAGAATGCTCCGCCCCAGATGCTCTACCCGACCTTTCACTATGCTGCAAATACTGGAACAATATAATGCTGTGTTTAACGTTGAACATTCCAATCATCTTCCTAAACATTCAGAGTTTAATTTGACCTTCCAGTTGACAGTTGATCTCATTAAAAGCAGACTTCCTGTTGTATCCATACACAGCACAGGAGGATCAAGCTCTCATATTTTGGTTTAATGACATGGTGGCTAACGATTGGATGATCAAGAAAACCTCCCCTGTGTCCTCCCCATTAATTTCTTACATAGAAACCTGACGGCACTCTAAGGCCGTATGTGGATTATGGCCGCTTAAATAATTTTACAGTTCCTGATCCATATCCCCTTCCATTAGAGGCTACAATTTTACAAGCCATTTCCAAGTCATAAGTCTTCTCTAAACTTGACTGGTTAATGCATTAATCAAGTGCGGGTAAAGTCTGGCTAGGAATGTCTAACTGCTGTCTGGATAAAGTATGACATTTATCAGTTCAAATTAAACCTTTTGGCTTGAAAAAGGCGCCAGCAGTTTTCCAGAGCCTCATTGATTATGCTTTAGGGGATCTCAGGTTCTCCTGCACAATAGCATACGTTGATAATATTTTGATTTACTCTCTTAACGCTCAACACCATAATAAGGATTTAGTGGCCATGGTTGCAGCCCTACATAAGACTGGATTAGTGGAAAAGCCGTCCAAATATGAGTTTTACAAGAATGAAGTGAAATTCCTGGGGAATCTGGTTTTGAAGGATGGTCATGTTAATGCACCTTCAAAACTAGATGCTATTCGATTGTGACCTACCACTGTGACACAAAAGCAGCTGCGTAGTTTTTTTGGATATTTCATTTTTCTGAACAAGTTCACTAACCAACTATGAGCTCATCCCCTTTACACCCCTCACTGGTAAGAGTACCCCATTCGTTTGTACCCCAAAGTGTCAAAAGGCTTTTGATGCAATAAAAGACATCTTCACTTTACTCCAATTTTGCGATATGCTGATGAGGGCAAACCTTTTATTGTGGCATGCGACGCCTCAGATACTTCAGTGGGCGCCGTCTTTTTTCAAAAACATGAGGGAAAGAGCACCCTGTTACATAATTCTCAAGTAATTTTAGCGTGACTGAGCGTTCTTAAGCCATAAATGATAGAGAGATGGATGCCTTTTCTTGGTCCCTGATGCATTCAAGGTATCTCTTACAAAGAGCCAAGAACACAGTACAGGTGTACACTGACCACAAATCGTTTATTTGCTAGCACAAGCCACAGATGATAGTCCACAGACAAACTAGAACTCAATGGGGCCTCTTGAGTTTTGATTTCAAGTATGAGTTTGTCTTAGGATCCACATATATTTTGCCAGACATCCTTAGTCCAACCCTTCAATGGGACATGATTTTATTGGCAACTCTGAGTTAGTTACAGTAATACCACCTGTGAAAATCATGATGCCTTCTTTCTCATTCATTGCCACAGCAACTCCAATATTCCACTTCCTAAACCCAAAACCAATTCTAAACCCAAACCTCAAGTTGCCAAACCCAAAAAGAACCGCTACCACTACTTATCCTGTTCCTAAAATAAGGCCAAGCACTCTCGCTCAAAATCTTTCCACAGAAGAGTTTTCTTTTCTGGATGATGTGTGGTTTTGCAAGAAGCTGACGACAAAGGTCTTGACCTTATGTCTAAGATTGTTGAGGTTAAGGCCCCATCTAAAAGGATTTATTAGATAATATGGTAATTTATTTCAACAACAAAGTTTTCAAGAGAGTGTCTCTAACTATCCCATTCCCAACAAGGTGGTTCGTAATACACATCCCCAACGTCAGGGAACTATTCGTCAGTTTTATGGTTAGCATAGCCCCACAGAGGATCTGGAGTTAAAGGAACACAGGGCAAGGGTGTTCACGGTAGCATTAATAAACAGCGAACAAACAACAAGACTTGGGTGGTTTCCAAAGAGGAGTCCATATCCAAGTGGTGATCTAGTCTAGAAGGCTTGGGTGCCTCGGTCTGGAGGGGACCAGGGCGGCCCAGCGGTGCATCAGATGCAATCGTTAATTTTGTGCAAATAAAATGGCTGATGTTGTTAGAGCCTTCCCAAAGAGGTCCACACAGAGGTTCGCCCAAGTTAACATATAAAAGACATAAACTAATGGGATTTTAAGTAAAAGGAAGGTGACCAAAGAGGAAAATTGATCTCAAGGACCATACCTTAAACAAGGGGAGGGGAGCTAAATAAGGTAAGATGGTTCCAAGCCTAAAAAGCCCAATCAGCGCAACCCAACATCAGCCAGGGTACTGTAGCTCAATATCAAATGAACTTGAGTGATTGGTTGCAAGCTGATCCATCCCAATTTTGAAATTTAAAAAATTGAATAGGTTTTGAACCCCCATTCTCAAGAAACCAAACCAAACCTTTGTTGTTGAGGAATAACACGTCCATTGTAACGCCACTGCCATAACACAGGGCTGTGCATCATGCACTTTCCCTGGACCAACCTGGGCATATCTGGCCTGACCCAGCGTTGATACAAGGTGTGTTTTAAGTCAGGGAGGTCCTGCAGCTTAACCTTTTTGGACTCCTGCGTCCAGCCTTGTCTTGGCAATTGGCTCCATCAATGATGTCATGTAAACATGACATTACCCTCTCCTCTTTTTTGGGCTCCACCCCCCCTTCAGGAGCATTCACCAAGGAGAAGTCTTGTGGGCAGGGGCCAACTTCATGGCGTTGATAGCTTGCTTGGACATAGATCCTGCAGCCTCAGGGAAACGCTTTTGGAATGCTTAAATTAGGTCTTTAGAATGGGCGCAATCACGCGCTGGTGTCCAACTGTTCTCTGCTGCATCAAATCCCTTCTAGGATACAGGATACTTGAGTCTTCTTCTTACTCAATGGGAGGCTACAATCTCCTCTACTTCCCACTCCAGTGCCCATCCACGAGATAAGCCTCAGGAGTCTCTGGTGGGGCCCTCAAACAATGTAAGCTTGCTTTCATGGAAGACTGAAAAGATTCAAAATTAGGGGGAGATCCAACTGGTATGAAGTGTGGCCCACCTTTCTGATAATGCGATAAGTCCAAACATCTTCAGTACCAGAATTTTTTATGCATGATTTCTTGATTAGGATGTTTTTAGCATCCAGCATTACGAGATCTCTTTCCTTGTACGCTGGACCTTCTTGTCTCTTAACATCAGCGTTCTCTTTGTAAGCTTGCATGGCCGCATCCAAACTGGTGTTCACCCCCTAGTGTACTTTCATAATTGTCTTCAGAAAGTCCACACAGCTTCCACCTTGGATCCACAACTGGGCTCCACTTTGAAGGCGGGGTTAAAGCCATAGTTGGCGAAAAAGGGGGAACAACTGATCAATACGTGCTGGGCGTTGTTATAGCTGAATTGGGCCATGAGGAGATGGGAAAACCAATCTGAATGATCTGCAGCGGTGTACCACCACAGTAACTGTTCTGGGCACTGGTTCACTCATTCATTCTTACCATCTGTTTGGGTATGATAGGCAGTTGAATGGCAGGGCAAATCTGAAGAGTCTTACACAACTCTTTCCAAAAGAAGGAGGTAAACTGGGATCCATGATCGCTAGATTATTTATTGAAGGACCCTGTGAAGAGATAAAACATGAGTGACAAAGAGCCTAGCCATCTTAGCCGCTGTTGCCATGGTTCTGCAGGGAATAAAGTGGGCGAACTTCATAGAACAATCCACCACTACCATGATGGCATTGTAGCCATCAGATACAAGCAATTCCACAATAAAATCCACTGATAAAGAAGTCAAAGGCACTTCAGTCTTTTTAAATGGTACCAACGACCCCACTAGTGGGTGTTAGTTTGTTTCATTTGGTTGCAGACCAGGCAATCTTTACAATACCTGCCCACCTGCATGGCTAACCCCTTCCAGTTGTGAGTGTGGCAATTAGTTCCAGAGTCTTCTCCTTTCCAGGATGACCAATGATGATTCCGTCATGATGGTCCTAGATGATTTACAGGTGAAGTGGTCCATCGGGAACCCATAGGCGCCCCTGAAACCACACCATCACATTCTTCATGTGGTAACCCCTAATAATGTCCTCCTGATTTAAAGCGCTTTTGGCAAGGACTATAGTATATTCGGTCAACAAAGGCTGTGAAAGGACTACATTTCTGAACATACTTTATTCCTCCGCATTTTTCAGAGGAGCAAACATTGGCCTATGGGCCAAGTGAAAAGGAAGTTGAAACACAATCTTACACAGCGGAAATATCAAATGGGTACTATGCACATCTACCTCTTTAGGATTGGGAGATAGTGCAGTGTTGCAACTCAAAGCGCCCACCAAACCATTCTTCTTGCCCTTAGTAAACTCATATGGAAACACAAATTGGTCTAGGGTCTCATGCCAGAGGGTTTGCTGTGGGTTCAAGACATGAGGTGCGCAGTAGTACAATAAGGCACGATGATCTGTACTTACAAGAAGGATTGGGATGATCCATGCAAGTGATGACGCCAATAAGTCAGCGCCACAATCACTGCTAATAACTCTTTATCATATATGGCGTAATTTAACTCCAGAAGAGAAATCTTCCTGGAAAAATATCCCACCAGATGCTATATTCCATCTTTGCCTACTTGTAATAAGACCGCTGCTTGAGCAAAGTTTTAGGCATCAGTAGCCATGATGAACGCTTTTTCTGGATCTACATGGCAAAGGATGGATGTGGACAACAGGGTGCACTTTACAGCTTGGAAGGCATCCTGCAAAATTAAGGGACTACTGGAGCACTTTAGCTCCACTTGCCTTATATAGGGGCGCCGCCACTTTAGAAAGATTTGGCGCGAATTTGTTAAGGAACGTACACATCCCCAAAAAACTCTCAATTCCTTGACCAAAGTTGGAGGGCCACACATGAATTGCCTTCTCCTTGTTTGGAGTTATCATGTGGTTTTTGTCAAACACGACGTTGCCCAGGAAGGTGACCTGGGACTTGAAGAATCCACATTTACTGATCTTTAGCGAAAGGTCAGCTGCCCTCAAATTCTCCACCACCATCTGGAGTTGTACTGCATGGGACTCATGATCAGGAGAAAACACCAGAATATCATAATGTAAGCTACTGCGCATACCCCCAGCATGTCCCCCAAAGCTGCATCAATATGGCGTTGAAATATAGCAGGGGAGTTTTTAAGACCAAAGGGCATAACCTAAAATTGGAAAATTCCTTTTCTGATATGGAATGTGGTTAGCCACTCCTGGCCCTTCTTGATCCATATATGATTGAACGCATTTAAACAATCCAGTTAGAGAATACTTTTTCCTTCTCCACATAGCGTGCAATATGTGAGTCCAGTGGGATGAGATACAAGTCTGGTACTGTGACGTTGTTAAGATTCCCATAAATTTACGTATGGGCGTAAATTATCATTGGTTTTCTCCATAAAGATAAGTGGGGAGCATACTGGAAAGGTACACTGAAAAATCGCGCCTTTGACTAACTTACTCTTAACCCCATACATCTAACGCCGCTTCCTCCCATACAGTCAAAGGGTAAACGGGGAAGATATATGCACCAGATCAACGGTAATCTTAAACTCACAATCAAACTCAGAATGAGCTGGTAGTACATTGGCTGAAGCCGCATCAAACGAAGATTCCAGCCCCTCCAAACAGGAAGATAAGGGTACCTCCAAAGAGGGCTTCATCAACAGAGCAAGACTGAGTTTGTGGATATTGGGCCAGTTGGGCAGATCGCCCTAATAATTAGCCTCAGACAAAGGGACAAAAAATATATGACCAATCTATAAAGTTTGGAAAGAGTATTGTCTTTCAAGTTGGTTCTAAAGTCAAAACTTCTCCACCATTCTAAAAATTAAAATAATGGGGTACATAAGGTTTTGATTGCTTGAAAATGATCCTCCAAATGATACTTGCCGACTTGAAAATCCACTAACTGTAAGGAGAGTGTCTATAACTCTCCAGTTCCCAGCGTGGCAGTGCTTGGGGCACAAGCCCAACGCCAGGGAACTAGCCATTAGAAATAAAATTAATTATTGCCCAGCAGAGGGTGCTGGAGCATAATAATATAAGCAAAGAAATGCTAGAATGAACCAGCCAAAAACATCATAGTGCACATGGAGGGAAGGGTTAAACGACCCAGGTTGGAGGGTACCTGGGTGGACCAACGGTGCGCAATGGGAGAATTGGGTTGTGTTTAGAATGGCAAAATTAACGGAGTGCAAGACCTCCTCAAAGAGGTTTGCGCACAGGATCATTAAAAAGCATAAGGTAAAATGGTATAACGGGGACAAGGTTTATTGGGAAAGTCGACCAACAAGAAATGTTGGTTGGGGAAAACATATTTAAGGTTGAGCGGGAAATAGGGGTTATGCTGCAGTGGGCCCAAGCACTGACTCACCAATAGGGCGACACTGCCATCCAAGTTGGTTAGTAGGCTGAAACTGACTTCACTTGAGTGATCAACTGAAGCTGGATCCAACCAGAGCGCGTTATTTCAAAAGTGGAACGGGTTTCAAAACCCTGCTCCTCAACAAATCGAATTGAAATGTCCATGTTAATTTGGTAAATCATTCATTTTAATGCCTGGCTCGACGTCAGAGGATGGGACTTTGGCACACCACTAGTCCCAACATGGGCATATTTTGCCCAAACCCAGCACTGGTCTAGGGTGTGCTTCAGGTCTGGGAGGCCCTGTAGCTTCACATTTTGGGCCTCCAAATGCACAGACTTATCTTTGGGGTTGGTCCCCACTATTATGTCATGTTCACATGAAATTACACTCTCCTCCCGTGGGAGCTCAACACCCCTCCAAGGGCTTGCTCCAGGAAAAGTTCTTGTGGGCAGGGGCCAACTTCATGGCGGTGACATTCAGTTTGTGTTGAGATCCGGCAGCCTGGGGAGAACGCTGGTGGGAGGCGTCAATCAGTTCTTGGGCATGCGCACAGTCGCGCGCTGGAACCCAACTGTTTTCTGCTGCATCAAAGCCCTTCCAGGATACCAGGAACTTGAGTCTTCTTTTAACGCGGCGTAAGGCAACTATTTCTTCCACCTCCAACTCTGTCGCCCCATCCACGAGATAGGCCTCAGGAGTCTCTGGTGGGGGGCCCTTGAACAACGTCAGTTTGCTCTCATGAAACACCGAGAAGATTTGGAATGAGGGGGGAGATCTAGCTGGTATGGGGCATGGCCCACCTTTCTAACAACGCGGTAGGGGCCAATCCTCTTGGTCCCAGCTTATTACATGGCTGCTTTATTGGGATTTCATGAGCATCAAGCATCACGAGATCCCCTTCCTTGTATGTGGGACCCACTCAGCGCTTCCCATCAGCGTTCTCCTTATATACCTGCATAGCCGCCTCCAAGCTTGTGGAAACCCCCTTGTGGACCTTCTTGATAGTCTTGGCAAAGTCCACCACCGCTTCAACCTTCGACCCAAAGCTGGGCT
Source organism: Massospora cicadina (assembly GCA_022478985.1). NCBI lineage: Eukaryota > Fungi > Entomophthoromycota > Entomophthoromycetes > Entomophthorales > Entomophthoraceae > Massospora > Massospora cicadina. Next base: position 24,341 of record JAKSZP010005403.1, on the reverse strand, counting down.
CCATATTAAAGGCGGGTTTAAAGCCATGGCTGACAAAAACAGGGAACAACCAATTGAAGAGTGTAAGGTATTGTTGTAGCTTAACTGGGCCATGTGAAGGTGAGAAGCCCAATCTGAATGATCTGAAGCGGTGTAACACCGCAGAAACTGTTCCAAACACTGGTTCACTCGTTCCATCTGCCCATCTGATTGGTGATGATAGGCAGTTAAACGGCAAGGGCGAATCTGAAGAGTCTTACACAACTCTTCCCAAAAAATGGAGGTAAACTGAGGGCCCCGGTCACTGATAATTACTTGGGGTACCCCATGTAGTGCAAACACATGGGTAACGAAAAGCCTAGCCATCTCAGCTGTGGTTATGGTGGTTCTGCAAGAAATAAAGTTGGCAAACTTCATGAACCAGTCCACCACTATAGCATCATAACCATCTGAGACTGGTAACTCCACAATTAAATCAACTGAGATTGAATTCCAGGGCCCATCAACCTTCTGGACTAGTACCAACAACCCTGCTAAAGGTTGACGATTGGGTTTCATCTGGTTGCATACCAGGCACTCCTTTCAATACCGTCCCACCTGAGCTGGCAAGCCCTTCCAATTGTATGTGCAATGTATCAACTCCAAGGTCTTTGCTTTCCCCGGATGACCAATGGTGATTCTATCATGATGGTCCCAAATGATGTCCAGGCGCAGTGGTCCAGCTGGTACCCAAAGGCGTCCCTGGAAACACACCATCTCATCCTTTACATGATAACTTCTGGATAGATCCTCTTGATTTGAAGCGCTCTTAGCAAGTACCATGGCATATTTGCCTGACAGCGGCTGAGAGAGGACGACCTTTCTGAACATAATATATTCCTCTGCGTTATCCAGAGGTGCAAGCGCTGGCCCATTAGCCAGGAGAGAGGGAAGTAGCGACAGAATTTTACTTGGAAGGATCATAACCTGGGTGTTGTGCACTTCTACCTCCTTGAGGTCAGGGGCTATAGCAGGGTTGCGGCTCAAAGCATCCGCCAAACCATTATCCTTGCCCTTAATGAACTCATAGGTGAATGCAAATTGGGTAAGAGTCTCATGCCAACGGGTCTGCCATGGGGTTAGGACATGAGGCGCGCGGTAGTACAGCAAGGCACAGTGGTCTGTACGTACGCAGAATGGTTTGGTAGAGACATGCAAGTGGTGACGCCAATATGTCAGCACCTCCACCACTGCTAGTAACTCCTTGTCATAGACAGCGTAATTCAACTATGGCAAAGACATTTTCCTAGAAAAATATCCCACTGGATGCTCTATCCCATCTTCGCCTACTTGTAACAAGGCGGCCACTATGGCGAAGTTGAAGGCATCATATGACACAATGAACTCCTTTGAAGGGTCGACATGGCAAAGAACAGTTGTGGACAACAGGGTGCACTTCACTGCTTGGAAAGCATCCTCCAAAGTGGGGGACCACTGAAGCACCTTGGCACTGCTAGCCTTGCATAGGGAAGCCTCCACCTCAGAAAGATTGGGAGAAAACTTCTTGAGAAACGTGCACGTCCCCAAAAGCTCCTTAATTCCTTAACTGAGGTGGGAGTAGGCCACTCACGAATTGCCTTCTCCTTGTCTGGAGTTATCATGTGTCCTTGGTCAAATATGACGTTGCCCAGAAACGTGAACTTGGACTTAAAGAACTCGCACTTTGATATTTTCAACGTAAGGCTGGCTGGCTTTTACCACTCCACCACTTGCTGAAGGTGAACTGCATGGGACTCTGGATCAAGGGAAAACACCAGGATATCATCCATGTAGGCGACCGCGCATAGCCCCAACAAGTCCCCCAACGCTGCATCTATGCGGCATTGAAATATAGCAGGGACATTCGTAAGCCCAAAAGGCATGATCCAAAACTGGAAGATCCCTTTTCTGGTATGGAATGCAGTCAACCACTCTTGTCCCTTTTTAATCTGGATTTGATTGAGCGCGTGAGGCAATCCAGCTTGGAGAAGACCTTCGCCTTCTCCACATAGCATGCAATCTGGGAATCCAATGGGATGGGATGGAGTTCTGGTACAGTAACGTTGTTAAGGTTACCATAGTCTATGTAGGGGCGTAAGGTACCATCAGACTTCTCCATGAAGAGTAGGGGGAGCATACAGGGGAGGTACGCTGAAAAATCGCACCCTTGGCTAGCTGTTCTTTTACCCACACATCCAACGCCTCCTACTTTCGGACAGTCAATGGGTAAATAGGGGAAGAGATATGCACCAGATCCACCGTGAGCTTGAAGTCACAATCAAATGCAGAGTGCTCAGTGAGTGCATTGGCAGATGCTGCATCAAAAGAGGATTCCAAACCCTCCAAGCAAGAAGGTATAGGAATTTCCACTGAGGGCTTCTGCATTGAGGCAAGGCGACAAGGGAGACAGTGGGGCCAATGGGCAACTTTCCTGGGGCGTTTTCTTCTGACAAAGGCACTACAAATGTGCGACAATTCTTCATGGTGAGGGACAAGGTATTCTCCTTCATGTTAGTTCTAACTTCAAACTTCCGCCACCACTCCTCACCCAAAATGATAGGGAACAGGAGTTTTTGATCGCACTAAAGTGATCAGACAAGTGATACTTGCCAACCTGATAGTCCACTGTCCCAATGATCTTCAGAGTGGGAATACCTTGGGACGCCCCTCCTCTAATGACATCACCTGGAAAGTAACTCATCCCAAGGTAGTCAGCTAAGTACTGGTCCATATAGTTTCCAGAAGCGCCAGTATCCACCAAAATAGTAGTGGTGAGCTTCCCTAAAGGATAGGGTGGCAGTCAATAGAAAATACCCAGAATGGTCTTTATTTATTGAAAACAATGACAATACTTCACCAAAAATTTCTTCTTCTGGATCAAGCATTTCAACAGAATCTGGTTTGGAATCAAAAAAGGGGGAAGGATATTTAGCCACTCTTAATAATGAGGCCAAATACCCCACCATGCCTTCTGCAGGTGCATATACTTTGTCATATATAAAACGAAGTTCCTTCACCTCCTGAGTGCGCCGGATCATGGTAGAGGTCAACCGTGGGTTCTTAGGGGTAATCAGATACACCAGAATAGGGTCCTCATCCAGGCCATATGAACAAATAAACGGTTCAGAGATAGAGTCCAGAGCTTCGTTATAAAATGTGTTTTTAGACGTGAATGACCCTATCCATGGAACTGAAATGAAAGCCCAACATTATCCAAGGCCAACACCCCCAGGCCCATCTGCGCCAATTCTGCCGGCATCATCTGAATGCACTGGCGAGAGAAAATTCGTTTATCAGAATGAATTTTAATAAATTTGGCGGAAAGTTGGGGAATTATGACTTTTGGACATTGGAGCATCCAAATCCACCAGGTACAAACATGAAGGGTGGATACTTTCCAGTTGGAGGCAACCATAATAACGCCAAGTTGCTCCAACCTGCAGAAAAAGAGGAAGCATTGGTGCGGCTAATGACAGCTGGAGCCCACAGCTGACAGCCACTGTCTCCACTTTGGAAAGATTCCACACGGAAAAAGTTCATGCACATAAGAAAATTAGGTTGGTCAACTAATGTAAGGAGAATGTCTAGGACTCTCCAGTTCCCAGCGTGGCGGTGCTTGGGGCATAAGCCCTACGCTAGGGAACTAGCCATAAGAATAAAATTAATTATTGCCCAGAAGAGGGTGCTGGAGCATAATAATATAAGCAAAGAAATGCTAGAATGAACCAGCCAAAAACATTGCGGTGCACATGGAGGGAAGGGTTGAACGACCCAGGTTGGAGGGTACCTGGGAGGACCAATAGTGCGCAATGGGAGAATTGGACTGTGTTTATAATGGCAAGTTTAATGGAGCGCGAGACCTCCTTGAAGAGGTTTGCGCACAGGATCGTTAAATTAAGCATAAGGTAAAATAGATATAATGGGGACAAGGTTTATTGGGGAAGTCGACCAACAAGGAATGTTGGTTAAGGAAAACGTATTTAAGGTTGAGTGGGGAAATAGGGGTTATGCCGCAGTGGGCCCAAGCAATGACTCACCAATAGGGCAACACTGCCATCCAAGTTGGTTGAATAGGCTGAAACTGACTTCACTCAAGTAATTGACTGAAGTTCGATCTGACCCAAGCGCGTTATTTCAAAAATGGAACAGGTTTTGAAACCCCGCTCCTCAACAAACTGAATCAAACCATCCACGTTCAATTGGTAAATCGTTCGTTTTAACTCCTGGCTTGACGTCAGAGGCTGAGCGTTTGGCACACCACTAGTCCCAACCTGGGCATATTTTGCCCAAACCCAGCGCTGGTCTAGGGTGTGCTTCAGGTCTGGGAGGCCCTGTAGCTTCACCTTTTGGGCCTCCAAACGCCCAGCCTTATCTTTGGGGTTGGTCCCCACTATTATGTCATGTTCACATGACACTAACCTTAGAACCTTCAGCTTGGGAATACCTTGGGAAGCCCCTATCCTAACCATACCACCAGGCAATTAACTCAACTCAGGATAGTCAGCTAGGCCTTGGTCTATAAAATTCTCAGAGGCTCTGGTATCCACCAAAATTTTTGTGCTGATTTTACCTGAAGGGGATGAAAAGGTAGCAGTCAACAAAAAATATTAAATGGTCTTTGTTTAAAGCAATCAAACGCCATTTCTTCACTTTAATAATCTTCTTCAGGACTAAGCATGCCACCAGGGTATGTTTCTGCATCATAGAATGGAGAGAAATAGTTGACCACTCTTAGTAATGAGGTCACATATCCCACCATATCTTCAGCATGTGCATAGACATTTCTAAGTTGCAAAAGTAACTCCTTTTTCACCTCCTGTGTTCTGCGATCATGATAGGGGTCAAGCGCAGGTTCTCTGAGGTGATTTGGTTTACTGAAATGGTTCCATATCAGAGCCACATGAGAAGATAATTGGCTTAAATTTATATAAGGAAACAGCGTTATAAAACGCGTTTTGGGCCATGAACAACCCCATAACCATTTTGGCAATTGGTTGCACACCGTTATCCAAGGCTATCACCACCAGGCCCTTCATCAATGATCCCACCTGAACCAGCTGAATGCGGTGCCAAGAAAAAACCATTTTTAAATATATCAACTTTGTTAATTTTGGTGGAAAGTCAGGGAATCATGACTCCTAGATCACAAAGTGTCTGTATCTACCAGGTATGAGCAAGAAGGGTGGGCACTTCCCAGTTGGGGGTATTGATAATAAACCATAAATCCACAATCATTAACCAAATGAGAAAATGGTGGTGACCCCATTGAGGCCATGCTAAATGGCAGGCGCACCTAATTTGCACTCTGAAAAAACCTTACATGGATAATTCTAGTGCATGTAAATAAAAGTGGTTGGTCATCTAATGTCGAGAGTGGCTTTAACTCTTCTGTTCCAAGTAAGGTGGTGCGCGGTGCACAGCCCCAACGCCAGGGAATTAGTCATCAGTATTATGGGGAGCATAACCCCGCAGAGGGCGTTGGAGCTAAAGGAACACAGGGCAAGGGTGTTTATGGTATATTAATAATTGGCGAACAAAATAATAATACTTGGGTGTACCCCAAAGAGGAGTCCATATCCAAGTGGTGATCTGGGCTGGAAGGCTTGGGTGCCTCGATATGGAGGAGACCATAGCGGCCCAGCGGTGCATCAGATGCAATCGTTAATTTTGTGCAAATAAAATGGCTGATGTTGTTAGAGGCCTCCCCAAAGAGGTCCACACAGAGGTTCGCCCAAGTTAACATATAAAAGACATAAACTAATGGGATTTTATTTAAAAGGAAGATGACCAAAGAGGAAAGCTGGTCTCAAGGACCATACTTTAAACAAGGGGAGGGCAGTTATCAATAATTTAAAATGGTTCCAAGCCTAAAAAACCAATCAGCGCAACCCACCATCAGCCAGGGTACTGTAGCTCAATATCGAATGAACTTGAATAATTGGTTGCAAGCTGATCCATCCCAATTTTGAAATTTAAAAAATTGAATAGGTTTTGAACTCCCACTCTCAAGCAACCAAACCAAACCTTTGTTGTTGAGGATATGACTCGTCCGTTTTAACGCCACTGCCATGACACAGGGCTGTACATCATGCACTTTCCCTGGACCAACCTGGGCATATCTGACCTGCATCCAGCGTTGGTCCAAGGTGTGCTTTAAGTCAGGAGGTCCTGCAGCTTAACCTTTTTGGACACCTAACGTCCAGCCTTGTCTTGGCAGTTGTTTCCCTCAATGATGTCATGTAAGCATGACAAAATTATGGGTTCCTTCTGAGCTGTGTTCCCGCGTCATAAGGGAACATCGTAATTTCTCCACCATATGACACCCAGGCGTGAAGAAATGTATTATCCTAATAAAGCGTAATTATGATTAGGATGCCAAACAAAAGATGTCCCTGTGTGGATTAAAGGCTGTTTAGCGTGCTCCCGCTCCAAATCTGACCAAACATGGCAAAATGGGCTCCTTCACCCCCTCCAACAGGCGGAAGGGTCATGGACCTCAATTTTGGTGGACTTTACCGTGGGTTTTCCAGTGTCCCAGGGGTATGATGTGGTTATGGTGGTGGTGGACCGCTTCACAAAGTATGCAATCATCATCCCCTGCTTGACGACTATCTGTTCAAAAGAGATGGCGCGATTGCTTATGTCTCATGTGTTTTCTTTGTTTGGTTTGCCTCAGGAGGTAATCAGTGAAAGAGGGCCTCAGTTCACCTCAATAATTTTCGGAGGCTTTGTGTGACATGCTGAAGATCAAGCCCTGCGGATCATCAGCGCACCACCCTCAATCAGATGGCCAAACTGAATGAACTAATCAGTCCTTAGAGCAGTATCTACAATGCTATGCTACCTAGCTCTCAGAATACTGGGCAACAGGTCTCCCTTGGCTCAGTTTTCATACAATAATTTCTTAATGCCGCCACAGGGTATCACCAATGTATGCTAACTTGGGGCTACAATTCTGTTTCAACCCTTGGGCCAAAAATCTGCAGTAACATCATGGCTTCAAAAATCTTTTTAAATACATTTAGAAGGTGCATTACCAGCTCCAACAGCAGTTAATCAAATTAACTAATGATGTCAAACAATTTGCTGATAAAAAATACCGTGCGGCCTCAATTTTTCAAGTAGGTAATTTGGTCATGGTTGACACAAAGAATATCACCTCAAAGTGCCATGCTGTAAGTTGGCCTTTAAGCGATCAGGCTCCTTCCCTATCTCCCAAGTGCTGAACAATGGATTCTTCCACGGTGAACTGCCCTTCCACTGGAAAATCCACAACTCTTTTAACGCCTCCTCCTTATCCCCATTAAAAGGGAAGAAGCCTGTGGTGGTAGAGCTGATCATGGTAAAGGGGGCACCAGAGTTTGAAGTGGAGTGTTTTTAACCTCTCAGAGAGTCAAATGCAGTTTACAGTACTTGGTATCATAGAAAAGGTCTTATCTTAAGAAGTTAGGTAAGTTCCATCCAAGGATTTTAAAAACTGTCAAGGGTTGATTGTTGAGTTTTACAAGATCACCCCAAGGCACCCTCACCTGATTTTCCCCGGAAAGAGGCCATTGCATCCACTAAGGTTCTTATCCCCCACAAGTATTATGCCTTGGCCAAGGCCCATAATGGGGAGTAGACCTTGTCCTTTTAGGAAAGGGTATTGTAAGGCCCTTGGCTTCAGCTATCAGGCTGTTCATGGTTGTACATCCTTTTAGGACCAAAAAGAGTTCAAACCCAAGGCCTTACCCCCTCACCCAAATCTCAGACCTAGGACATATCCTGGATGAGAGATGGATGGCCGCCGCCCCTCCCTGTTTGCCCTCATGCCTTTTCCCCATCAACTTTTTATCTCAAACACATTCAATCATCAAAATCTTCAGGTTTTTCAAAGAAATTTAAAACTTTGTGTAGATTTAAGAAAGCACAAGGAGCTCTCCACCATAGTTTCTATTTCCTGTCCTTAACAGTGGCCTCAACCAGAAGTCCAATTTGAGTGGGAAAAATTTACCTATCAAGCCAAAACCAAGTAAAAAGTCAAAACAGAAAGGCTGAAATTGGGGATTGAACCAGACGCTTCATTCTAAACTGAGAGTGAATTTGGACATTTTGGAAAGCCTGAGAATAGCTTGGAATTATTGGCTGATACAGTTGAGGTGAAGTTAGGGAATGAAACTGTTAATTAATGATTTCAAAATTAGAAATTGTCCCCCACTATTGTGGTTTAGCTTAACAGCCTCCCTTCCCTAACTAAGCTTTAAACCCAACATCTTAACTTAGGTGGGTGTTGGGTTATTGTTTAATTTATTTCCACTAAAAACTATACCCCAAAAAGTTCTTATTTCTCTACTTATTTTGTAAAAATATACAAGTTTCTGTAGGTTTTGTGTTTTCAAAATTAACAACACCCAAAGGTCACAATTGATGGCCTCAAGAATGGAGGAACCCTTAGGTGCTAGTTTAACCCCAACTGTGGAACCCTCAACCCAACAATAATAAGGACTCTCCACCAATCTACCTCATCCACTCTGGTAAGGTGCAGCTCAACAGTCTGTGCCTACTGTTGTGGCTGCTAAAGCACCCATAGTTACAGGACAGTATTCTCTTGGCACATAGTTATCCTAACACAGAGTACTCAATCTCTGGTTCAAGAGCACCTGATGATGTTGATAAGTGGCTACATGCAGTTTGCAAATTGCAAACGTCTTCCCACCCATGAAATTATAGTGGGGTCACAAGAGATGCTAGATATGTGATACCTGCATTTAAAGGTTCCCTCACAGAAGTTTGAAGCAAGCATTTTTGGTCCTCACATAGTGGGGGAGAATTTAGGCAATGAAGCCTTCCAGTTGGTCCTTCTCACACATTAAAAGTAACACCCATTCTTTCATGCTTCCAGTTGTTCCTAATTTGGGGAAAGGGCACCCATGGACCCAGAACCAGTTGTGATTGAAGGCTCAGAGGAAGCAGAGGTGGATAAAATTCTGATGTTATGGAAATCATGTCACTCAGTCCAATAATTGGTGGCCTGAAAGAATTTTCCTTCCATCAAAACCATCTGGGTGAGTGCCTGAGATTACACTAATTGCTGGAGATTGGTGGAGTAATTCTACATCACTTATACAGAAACTCCTTGTCCCCCTCAGAAGGTTGTTGTCATCTTGGTAAAAGTTATCTAAGGTACACAAGAATGTCATGCTTGCCCAAGTTCCCAGTGGGGTGATCCCCCAGTTCAACAAGGGAAGGATAATGTAAGCCTTGGAGGAAACCTCTTGCAGCTAAATTTGGAGGAATGTCATTTAAAACCAGGAAGGGGAAAAAGCTGGTGGCTGCCCACTCATCACCATGAGCAATTTAGCCCATATGGCAGATGAGAGGTGGGTAATAATGTATTTCTCAATAATTGCACTTCTTCCTCCCCTTCTCATTATTCAAGAGTTGGTGAAAAAAATTTAGAAGGTGTGTCAGTAGGTGGCAGTGGTTAGAAACTACCACCAGAATTTAAAGAGCAGCACATCCCTTAGAGGTGCCCTCCATTGATTAAAGTTATGCTGGCAGAAATAAATCAGTAACTGGCAAAGTTAAATCAAGTGATTCAACCTCATACTCAAAACTTCCCATCCGCTCTTCCCCATCATTGCTATTATAAATGAGCCTATCCTGTGACGGTTGAGGTCTATCCTCAGCATCACATTGCCCTGATCTTTGGTAAGACAGGGCAGGCTGTGTCTATATGTATGGAGGAGGAGGGGGCATTGGTTCTGGCAAGGATGCCTAAGGGGCCGGAGCTTGGAGTAGGCCAAGGAGCAAGATGGGCATCCAAGTCAGAACAAAATGGAAAACGAGAGAAATGGGTAGTTTCGAGATTTGATTTGGATTCGAATCAAGAATGGAATGAAACGGGTGCTTGGGAGTTTCGCGGTTCAATTGGAATTCGAAATGGAACTGGCGCGGAATCATTGAGGATTGGAACTGGCACAGAATCATTGAGTAAAGATTCCACAATCCTGCTGTAAGGTTTACACCAAACATCATTCAAGTTGGCACCATAAGCTTATATTATAATTTATTTTAGCTTTTAGCCTGTGTATATAGGGAAGGAACTGGGAGCTGGAGGCTCCTCAGTTCTGTTTTCTATCAACTTGGCTAAATATTAAATAAAAGAACCTAAAATTCATATATTTATAATTTGGGTTTATTTAAGATATTGCCTAACTGCAGCCATGTTTGGCTTAAATCAACAAGAGTTGGACTTTGAGAGTGAGCTTGGGAGGGCTATTGCCTCCCTCTATACCTTGTCTTGGAGTCAAGGCATGTTGCTGGGGTTAAGTATACTTGCAACTGTCTTCCAGGGGGTGCTTGTCCAATCTTGTAGCGCGCGCACCAGGAGAGTAGTATCAGGAGTCATGTCAGCCCTATGGTCTTTAACATGGATCCTGTTTCCTAACTCATTTGTGGCTCATTGGAAGGAGCCAGTGCGTTACATTAAACAGAACTCATTTACTTTCCTGTCTTTGTGGTGGCAAGCAAAAGAGGTGCCAGAAGAAGTTGTGTTTCCAAAGTGGTATAACCATACTGCAACACTCTTGATGGTGATATTATCCACCGCCTTTTTGCTTCATGCATTATACCAGGTTTTGGAGTGTGTGTCCCGGGATGGTGGGAAAGTGGTAGTGCCTGGGAAGGACAAAGGAAGAATTCCCACAGTTTTAAAATCGGAAGACTTGGAACTGATCCACCAGACGTTTAGCCAGGTTTAGTTTCAAGGACGTTTGACAAAGGCAGCGGGTGGAGAGGATTCGTTTGCCTTGCAGCTAAGTCAGGTTCTGTTGGCACTTCCAGTAAAGCAGTCAAACTTGGTGCAAGAACTTTTAGAAGAGCAGTCAGGGTTACCCATATCAGTGGAGGAATGTCTGGATTGGATTGACCGTGCAGCATGTCCAGATGAGGCGCAGGATTCGGCCTGGGCGGCGTTACTGCAGTGTGGTCAAGGGAAGAAGTCAGTGGAGGAGTATGGCCAGATGTTCCGCGCATTGGCAAGAGCAGCAAAGGCACCTGAGTCTCAGCTTCTGCGCATGTTTTGACAAAACTTGCAAGCTTATTTATTATTGGCAATGGCGGCGGTGAAACCTGCAGCGACGTTGGAGGAAGAGGTAGGTTTAGCCTTGCAGGTAGAGCGACAGTTGAGTTTGGTACGGGCCCGTCAGGAATTTGTGCAACCCCCAGGGGATTCCGAGGACAGAGTGGTGGAAGAAGGGCAGGTTCAGAGCCCATACATGGTTCTAAGGGGTTTAGCTATGTGGAGGAAGGAAAGAAGAGTCAAGGAAATCCTGAGGGTATGGTTGAGGTGCGGGAGACAGGGATTCCCATCGAGATTACCGCTCAGATCCTGAGGCTCAGAATAAGAAGGCTCCTTATAATTTTCGCAAGAAGCCAGTGAATCTGGTGCCTCAAAATAAACTGCTTACTTCATCTTATCCTTATCTGATTTTGCCCGTCAATGTGCTTGTGGGGGATGAAGGAAGGGATTGCGGTGAAGTTCTAGCTTTGATTGACACCGGAGCTGGGGAAAATTATGTTGAGGAGAAGTGGGCAAGGAGCCATGCATTGTCATTACAGAAGGATGGATGGGTGACGTTGGCAGACGCCTCCAAAAAATGGCGGTATGGCGAGTGCAGGCCAAGGTCCTGTTGAGGCAAGGCCCAGAGGTATTCAGGGAGGAGTTTCACGCCGTAGCTCACCTGCCACATTTGGTGGTGCTGGGGATGAGATGGTGGCACCATTTCTGCCCACAGTTTGATATGAAGAGAGAGAGGGTTCTGTTGTCACCTAGAGGTCAGGGGACGTGTGAATGGACGTTTCAGTCCCAAGGTTCGTTGGTGAAGCACATGGGTGGAATCACCTCAAGTGTGCCAGTGGAAGGATTGCCGAGGGAGTATCAGGATTTTGCAGAGGTGTTTGAGCCTAAAGGTGATGCGCCTTTTTCGCCTACAGGGGATTTTGCATTTGGATTCTGGTTCAAGGAAGGCTCTGAGTTACCAAAGGGCTGCCCAGTCTATCCGTTGAATCCACGGGCCTGAGAGGCATTGGAGGATTATGTCCATAAGATGCTGGATATGGGTTTGATTGTGCCTTCCAAGTCGCCGGTGGTTTCGCCAGTCCTGTTGGTTCCCAAGTCAGGGGGAGTTACGTCCTTGTGTTGATTTCCAACGCCTTAATGAGGTGACGGAACCTGACCCCTATCCAATGCCACTCATGGAGAACATTCTGCCCATGATCTATGGGTGTGGGGTGTTCACCAAATTGGATTTGGTGGACGCTTTCAATCAAATTCCTGTTCTCCCTGAGCACCAGCGGTATACGGCATTCAAATGTCATCTGGGAAACTTCGAGTACAGGGTTATGCCATTTGGGCTACGCAATGCCCCTGCAGTTTTCCAGCGCATGATTGATCATGTATTGGGAGACTTAGTGGGTAGGTGTTGTGTTGCTTATATGGATGACATCCTGGTGTTTTCCAGATCGGCACAGGACCATGTGAGGGATGTGAGAAGTGTGTTGGAGGTGATTAGGAACGCGGGCTTGAAGTTGAAGCCGTCCAAGTGCGAGTTTCAATAAGGAATCGGTGTCCTTCCTAGGGAACGTGGTCCTCCAAGAAGGGATAGCGATCTGTCCTGATAAGTTGCGGGCGGTGTGGGAATGGAAGGCTCCTGGAATAGGACTGAAGTGCGAAGTTTTTTGAGGGGTGGTGAATTTCGTGCGGAGGTTTCTAGGGATCTGGCCCAATGGGCTGTGCTGTTGACAAGACTGACGGGAAACGTGCCATTCGTTTGGGGGAGGCTGAGGAGAGGGCATTTCAGCAAGTGAAGATGAGTCTGCTGACAGCCCCAGTTCTGGCACACCCTGACCCAAACAAACCATTCATAGTAGAGACTGACGCGTCAAATTTTGCACTTGGAGCCGTGTTGTTGCAGGAGGGTGAATGGGGTTGAACATCCTGTCTGTTACTTCAGTCGGAAGATGGCACCAGCTGAAACCAACTATCCAGTTTATGATAAGGAACTCTTGGCAATAGTTGCAGCTTTAGGGGAGTGGCAACACCACCTATTGTATGCCAGGCACCCAGTTGTCATCCGAACGGACCATCGAGCCTTAGAATACTATAAGTCCCCACACCTGATGAACCAGAGGCAGGCCTGGTGGCACTTTAGAGTTGGTTCAATATGACCTGCGGATTGGAATACAAGCTGGGAAAACAAAATATCTTGCCAGATTTATTGAGCCGTGATTCTGGACTGGTGTTTTCCGATGAGGAGTTGATGAAGTTCAATACAGCCATGATGTTGCCACAGAACCTGTTTGCAACAATCCAGGGCTGGAGAGAAGGAATGGCAGGAAGAATCTGGACTGCACAGCAAAGATGTGAGCTGGGCCAACGGATAAGAGAAGAGACAGGAGAAGGTGAGGCAAGCAGGGGGCATGCAGGATTCTCAGTTCAGGGTGGTATCATACGCCATGAGGGAAGGATTTGGGTCCCTGTGAAGAGTCTGCAACAAGAGGTAATGGCAGCTAATCACGACCATCCTCTGGCAGGTCATCCCGGTCAAGAGAAGACATTAGATCTTGTTTGCTGTCACTATTTGTGGAGAGGTGTGGGCAGCGGTGCAGAAGTATGTTTTGCGTTGTGTGGTTTGCGCCAGGGCAAAGGCCCAACAGGTGGCACCAGGGGGAAATTGAAGCCGCTTCAAATTCCTTCTAGGCCATGGTCCTCAGTGAGTGTGGACTTCATCACAGGACTGCCCAAGTCACAGGGGATGGATGCCTTGATGGTGGTGGTGGATCGCCTGACTAAATATGCAGAGTTTTTCCCTTGTCGGTCAACCATTTCTGCAAAGGTGGCAGGACAGATTTTTATAAACGGGGTTTTCTCCAGACATGGGGCCCGGGAATTTTTTTTGGGGGGCCCCCTTTAATTAAATTTTTCCCCTTTTTGGGGGAAAAAAAAGGTTCCTTTTTTCCCCCCCCGGGGGGAAAAAAGAGAAAAATTTGGGAAAAATTTTTTTGGGGTTTTCCGGGGGGGGGGGTTTTTTTAAAGGGAATTTTTTAAAAAAAAATTTTTAAAACCCCTTTTTTAAAACCCCCCAAAAAAAGGGGAGGGGGGGGGGAAAAAATTAAAGGGGAAAGGGTTTAAAAAACCCCGGGCCCCCGGGGGGGGGTTTTTTTTTTTGGGGGGGAAAAGAAGGGGGCCGGAAAAAGGGGGGGGAAAAAAAAAGGGGTTTTTGGGTTTTGGGGAAATTTTTGGGGGAAAAAGGGGGGTTTGGGGGGGGGCCCCCCCTTAGGGGGGGGGGCCGGGGGGGGAAAAAAAAAGGGCCCCCCCCCCCAAAAAAAAAAAGGCCCTTTTTTTTTTTTTTTTCCCTTTTTAAAAAAAAAGGAAGGGGTTTTGGGGGAAAAGAAAAAACCCAAAAATTTTTTTTGGGGAATTTTTTTAAGGGGGGAAAAAAGGGGGGGGGAAAAAAAAAATTTTTTTGGGGGGGGGGGTTTTAATTTTTTAAACCCCCCCGGGTTTTGGAAAGGGGGGGGGGAAAAAAGGGGGGGGGGGAAACCCCGGGGGGGGGGGCCGGGGAAAAAAAAAAAGGGAAAAAAAAAAAAGGGGAAAAAGGGAAATTTGGGGTTTTTTTTTTTAAAAAAAAAAAAAATTTTTGGGGGTTTGGGGGGTTTTTTTAAAGGAAGGGTTTTGGGGGAAAATTGGGGGTTTTCCCAAAAAAAAATTTTTTTTTTTTAAAAAAAAAAAAAAAGTTTAAATTAAATTTTTTTTTTTTTTGGTTTTTGGGGGAAAGGGGGGGCCCCTTTTTTTTTTTGTTTTTTAAAAAAAAAAAAAATTTTTAAAAAAAATTTTTAAAAAAAAATTTTTTTAATTTTTTTTAAAAATTTTTTAAACCGGGGGTTAAAAAAAAAGGGGGGGGAGGGAATTTTTTTTTTCCCCCGGCTTTTTGGGGGGTTTTTTGGGGTTTTTGGGGGTTTTTTTTTCCCCCGGGGGGGGAAAAACCCCCCAAAAATTTTTTGGCCCCTTTTTTTTGGGGGAAAAAACCCCCCCCAAAAAAAGGGGGGGGGGGCCCCCCCCAAAAATTAAAAATTTGGGCCCCGGGGGGGGAAAATGGGGGGGAAAAAAATTTTTTTTGGGGGGAAAGGGGGTTTTGGGGGGGTTTTTTTTCCCCCCGGGGGGGAAAGGGGGGAAATTGGGGGTTTTTTTTTCCCCCCAAAAACCCCAAAATTTGAATTTGTTTTAATTTTTTTTTAAAAAAAAAGGGGAAACCCCCCCCCCCGTTCCCTTTTTTTTTTTCTTTTTGTTTTAAAAAAAAAAAAAAAAAAATTTTTTTTTTTAAAATTTTTAAAAAAAGGCCGGAAAGGGCCCCCCCCCCGGGGGTTTTTTTTTTTTTTTTTAAAAGGTTTAAAAAAAAATTTTTTTTTTTGGGGGGGCCCCCCCCGGGGGGGGTTTTTATTAAAAGGGGCCGGAAAAAAAAAAAAAAAAATTAAAAAAAAAATTTTTTTTTTTTAAAAAAAAAAAAAAAAAATTTTTTTTTTCCCTTCCAAAACCCCCTTTTGGGTTTAAAAAAAAAAATTTTTTTAAAAAAAACCAAACCCCTTTTAAATTTTCCCCCCTTTTTTTTAAAAAAAAATTTTTTTTTAAAAAAAATTTGGGTTTTTTTAAATTTTTAAAAAAATTTTTTTTTTTTAAAAAAAACTTTTCCCCTTTTCCCCTTTTCTCCCATGGGCCCCTGGGAAAATTTTTAAAAAAAATTTTTTTTTTTAAAAAACCCCCCCTTTTTTTTTTTTTTTTAAATTTTAAAATTTTTTCCTTTTAAAATTTTAAATTTTTTTTTTTTTAAAATATTCCTGACAGTAGTGTAATTAGTTTTAATTCCCCATTAAGTGAGCATATAGGGCAACGTTCCCCAACAGATACCGCTGTTGCTCCATTTTTCTTTTTCTGCTATCTAAGTTTAAATAAAAATATTTAAAAAGCTAACTTTATTTATAAATCTAAGAAGTCTGCAGGATATCTAGTGACAATGATTTCCAATTTTGGGAATCCCTGACTAGCACTTGTGGCCCCATTATTTTTGCATTTGTCAATATGGATGGCTATACCAGATGCAATATAGCTGGTTTTGGGTGTTAACCCATCCTGAGGGCCAGCGTAGTCTTATTATTATCAGCACGCTTTAGAACAGGCTAGAGAAAGAGTCTTGACAAGACATAAATAATTACAAACAACTGATGCTAGTTATAAATGCTTAAAAACAAAGTGAATATATAAGTCTAACTCATGTTTGGTTAAAAACCAGATTCCAACTATACCAATTTACATACGAGGATTTGAACTATGAATGTGAGTATCAATATATTTATCTGAATTGAAATCCAACAGCCACTGTGATTAGAACTTACTTCCCAAATTGAAGGATTGGCATGATAAGCTGCATCCTTTATAATAAATATCTGGAAGTGGTCTTTAGATTTAAAGTAGCAATAGTGGTAAATTACCCCTTATTTGAAAAAAAATCTTGATGTACATCTTCCTCCATGTGTAACTCCCATAGCTCACATGGGACAGGTGAAAATCTTTGACAAGAGGCTACGTGTCTCATTGATTTGATATCCCTAAAATACCCCTTTGATGATACTTTTCATATGGAAAAGTTTATAAGCTCTCTGGTAAATCCTATATAAAGTTGGTACTTAGTATTAACTTATATTTTTTATCCTCGAATAAACATCTGGAATCTAGTTCCGGCTTCGGCTCTTAAAAAGTCAAAGTTTAAGCTTTTAATCTGGTCTGACTCTTCAATAAGTTCTTCCATGTTTGCCTCCTTGGCCACAAGCTCTACTAAGCCTGTTTAGAGCGGTTATCTTTAGCCCTTTTTTCAGAAGATTGCAATGTAATAAGGCTACCGCAATTGGCCATATTGTAGGAATTCTGGGTATCTGCACCAGCGAGCATCTACCCCAACCAGAATTACTACACTCCCTTGGGTTGGATTATCTAGCACAGATTTGTTAGGTCAAAAATTGTATGCTATTAACCTGGGTGTGGTCACTGCTTAGATGCTGGTATCAATGAAACATAATCCAAGCTTACCGATTATACTATATACAGAACTCAGACCACATGCATCTATTTCATAGTAAGATTGCTACTTACTTGGTCTACCTTAAAACTATAAAGCGATAGCATTTATAATTTATATTTTAGCGTATAGTAGGGTATGCTATACTAACAAGATTTTTATCTTACAGCACAAGCTACAAAATTTGACACATTCAAGGAACATTAGACAATAAACGTATAGTTAGGTAGGCTTAGAAGCACAATGTATCCAAATGGCTAATTCTATTTAATCAAGTTAAATTACATAAGCTATAATGAATTAATAATTTTGGCACTTTAATATAGAATAATACTTGTCACACTGTCATCTACAGTGTAGCCCTATACAAGCTCTAGCTCCAAAACATGATTGTGTAGGATTGATTAATAAACCTTTAATTATAGGCAAAAACAATTACTTAAAATCAGTCCGGCATGGCATTACCGTAACATGTAATGTTAAAAATTAAATTCACCTTTAATAATTGTCAAAAGCAAGCATGAACAAAATGTCTAATCATTAACAACCCATAAAGATATACAACGTTAGGCGAAATTGTGACAGGTCGTAGCTCAGCCAAAATTTGCATTTAAATTACCCTTAGGCTCTTTAGACAAGTTCTAAAACTTTGTTAGCCAAAATTTTTTATTAAAATTACGCTTTATAAATATATCGCTTCCCATCTCTAGCTATAATGAGGTCTCATATTAGGCTCTCAGTATTCATATTAAAATCTATTTACTTCGGGCTATATGTAATGCAACTTTATCTATCATCTAGCTAAATAAAGGCTGCATAGAAATAGTAAAATCTTTATCACATTTTATATGATCAATGCAAAATCCAAGTTTAGTCACAATCACAAAGGCTGGTTAAACCAACATGCAAAAATAAAGTCCAAGCATGAGTTTAGAAGGCATATCTAAGCTGACAGAGAATTTTCATTGTCCTGCTGCAACTGAGTATCAACCGTAGTCAACAAAACGGCGGATGCTAGCTTTTCTTGCAAAGTGTCACTGCTATCTGGAGTTGATTGGGTGGGAAATGTCCTGCTAAAGCCGTCTAACGCAGCTCGCGACCCCTGAAGTCTCTTTTTGTGAAGTTCATTCAGTTTTGTAGTAAGGTTGCGTGCCAGGCCAATACGAGTTTCAAGGGTTGAGAACAGGATGAGAAGTTCATTAGAATTCCCGGTTGAATCCCGGGAAGGAGTTTGAACTGGGTGAGTCAAACTGGATAATCCAAATCGGTGGATAGTTTCTTCGACTGATTCAAATTGCTGAAGCACTTCTTCAAAAGCCACTGTTTAAA
Organism: Massospora cicadina; assembly: GCA_022478985.1. Taxonomy (NCBI): domain Eukaryota; kingdom Fungi; phylum Entomophthoromycota; class Entomophthoromycetes; order Entomophthorales; family Entomophthoraceae; genus Massospora; species Massospora cicadina. Next base: position 5,904 of record JAKSZP010005403.1, on the reverse strand, counting down.
AAGTACTCATTAGTAAAAAAATCCAAAAATTATAGTATCTAGCAATTTTAATCCGTATAAAAACTTAACAATAGAATATAAGCCTCCATATTTAATATGAGAACACTTAAGCGCCGCTACAATTATAAACTCCTTTGAAATAAATAGGCAAGTAAAAAAAGTCCACAGTTCAAATTAAACGCATTAAATCAAAGTAAAAAAGTACTACAAAACAAAAAAGTTTATGTGAAACCAACACAATTAGAAATCTGTTTAAAAATAAATTCTCATTCAATACAAGATAACCGTCTTCATAACAAAACCTAGCTGGCAGCATATAAAAAATAAAAAGTTCATCACTAAGATTTGTTCCTAATAATGTCCAAGCAATAAAATTCATAATAATTAGATACCGTAGAAACTTGGTCTCCAGTAAAGGATCAGGCACTAAAATTTGTTCATCTGGTTTAACAAATACGATAGTATGAGCTTCGTGAAAAAACGCAAATATATAGCTAAAATTTCACCCTCTCCACGGCACTTTGTCAAAATTAACACCCATCATTTAGAACTGAAAAGACTCTTTATAAAAAACATAGCTCAGTCATAGGGCTATAAAAAGTTCAACTGATAAAAGTTAAAAGGCTATAAGCAGTTAGATTAATAATAAATTACTAGTCGCTCTCTAAAAAAATTAAGCACAATGTAATAGTTATGCAAAGTTTTTTATAAACTTAAGCCATACCAAATAAAAATGCATACTTGAAAAAATATTCGGTTGATCTGACAGGACAAATACTCACAAACTTTCAAGCAAGCTTATGACAAATAACCCTTTTAACATATGAATCTACCTATATTCAAGGCCCAAAACCTGAAAAGTTCGTGCATTTTTCCTAATTAGTGTTTATGTTAACCAAAATCAGGCACACCGAGATGTTAAAAAGCTAGCAGCAACATGATGCTTAAGGGTAACAGTTGACGGACGGATACTTAACTAAGGATATTTAAAGGTATTAAAAACACAGAAAATAGAACCCCTAGCTTCAACAGCTGGAACCCGTTGGTTAAGTAACAAAAAGAAGGTCCAAGTAAAGCAACGACTAAAGATCCCCAAAGTAGACAATAACAGCCGAACCACGAACAATGTAACTCGAAACAAATATAAAAGCCGGGGCTCACCTTGTGCATCGCGAGGCGTAAAACCGAGGCCGGAGGCATTCTGACTAAGGTTAAATAAGTAATCTCGCTCAAGTTTTAAAATTTGAACGTGAAATAGGAAAGTTGGAGAATGTTTATTAAAGTCAGCAAAATCAACGTAAACCATAGGAAGCAAAAGATTAATTAGGAGGGTAATCATTACGCGGTATCGCAAAAGGAGTTGAAAGTAGATTCTAGCGTTTCAATCTCCTTCAAGGCCTGGCTGACGGCTAGAAGTTGTTCGGTAAGGAAAGCATCGGCGACATTATCAAGGACCATGTTAAGTGTATAAGATCTGTTTAAAGGGGGTTTTGCTAATTACGTATCGGCGCATGAGCCAATTCAGGGTGGAGCTTATGTAGTCAATCTGGCTCGAAATCCAAAGGTTTCTTCGCTGGGTTAAGATCTGATAGAAGTCCCTTGATCAATTTCCGGAAACTTTGGCAAACTGGCCGATAATAAAAAACCAATCCTACTATTTTATAGACACATTAATTACACTATTGAACAAAAAATAAAGTTGTCACTCTCCTTTAATAATCGAGAAATTAAGCCTACTCAATAAAACCCTTTTTGAAGTCGGCACCATATTTTAAACTGAATTATAGAATTTTGCTCATAAATACAAACTATATCTTATATCTGGATTGGTCCAAGTGTAAACCATAAGTAACTTACAATAAATAGTACTGAGTATACAAATTATAAATACCTTTTATAAGTCAGTTCTAATATGGCACCAACTTCAAAAAGGGTTTTATTGAGTAGGCTTAATTTCTTGATTATTTCATGCTTTTTAGAGCTTTTTTAAAGGTGGTTCTTTTTTCCCCAAAAAAATTTTTGAGAAGCTTCTTTTTTCCAAAAACAAACTTTCCCCCCAGCTCTTTTCTCCTCAAAAAATTAGTGCATTTTTAAAAGTAGCTCTTTTTCCAACTTTTATTAGATATAACTATCTTTATATATTATTTCTGACCCCTTACTATTTCTCTATAAAACTAAAACTTATTGTATATCTATTATATATAGTATCTTATAAACAAATATACTAACAATTCATTTTATTAAATTTAGTTGATTTTATTGCTCAAATTATACTAAATTTAATGATCACTACCTACAGTATTTTATTTTATTAAATTTAGCTGATTTTATTGGTCAATGTATGCCAAATTTACTGATTGCCATCTACAGTAATTCATTTTATTTAAATTTGCTTGCTTTTATTAGTCAATCTATGTAAATTTATTAATCACTATGTAATATAATTCATGTTATCAAATTTAGATGATTTTATTGGTCAAATTATGTAAAAAAATAGCCATCTATAATAATTTAAGCTCACCTGCTATGAGCTTATACTGACTAATTTTGAATATACCCTCAGCCATAGGACATATCAAAAGTGCCTCGAAGCTATCACTTCACCGATGCCTGAATAAAGTTTATCCAGAGTTGTATTAGTCCCACAAGTTTCCATTGCATCTGAGCCCATTTTGATATATTTACTAAATAAATGGGCAGATACTTGCCCGATACTTACAAAAGTAAAATGGGACTTAAGTTGGAGCATCCTCTATTTTTGAAGATGATCATCCAAATTAGTCCAGTATTTTCAGAGTTATGCACTAACAAACATAAAAAAAGAAAAAAAAACACATTCAGGTCAAATTGATAACCTCCTTTTTCAAAATCAGTTAAAAATAGTCATCCCAGCCAAATTGGGTTTGAGAATTAAAAATATGACATCAGAAATTTTTTCTTAGCTCTTTGTTCAGAGATATATATGGGACTCTTCCCTTCAGACTCTTACCTATTTAGCAAACTAGGCTTTTCTGCTTTTTAATTTGTATTCTACTTCTAGGGCATCTTGACATTCCAACAGTCTGAAGCTTATATGAGCTCAACTTGCCCTGATACCTTCCTTCCATCACTGAAATACCTTGATGGAAGGACTCTCCATGTTCATCACTCAAAGCACCACAATTGCTTAAAAAAGTCAAGATGAGTGTTCAGAAAGTGAATCTTGAGCAACTTATTCCAATTTAACCCTTTTTATTTCCTCAAAACTTAATTAGCAGCTAGATTATAATTTACAGCTCTTTGTTTTCCCAAAAAGTTGTGAATAACAGTTCTGAAGGCTTCCCAAGCTGCTATCATGGTTGCAGCTGATTGAAAGAAGGCTGGGATTCTGACCTGGGTGGGATAGTACCCAGTGAAGAGCCCATAATGCCAGGGGCACATTCAGCCTAATGAGAGGTAAGATATCCTAGGGGTTAAGTGAGATATATCTGTTCAAATAAATACCAAAAGCCCCTATAACAAGCCAGAAGGCTGTAATGGGGACAACCTTGGGTCTTATTAGGGTAACCCCCATGGATGGAGAGGCAGAGAGGGTGACAACTACTCCAAGTTCTGCAACTATTGGCTAGTATTTATGAACAGATAAGAATGGTAGTAGGGCATATATTAAACAGATTGTGCTGAATAGGTGATGTATTAGCTGGGTGAATCATGGTTCCATATTTTCACAGTGTATACAACAGATTGGAAACCATAATTGGAAACACAAATAATCACAAGCTCACTTAAGATGCAGAGTGATGCTGGATTGATGGATCAGGGTGCTCACTCCATAAACATCAGAAGCAACTTGAAGATGGCAGTGTACATTGCCAGTTTAACTTGAGGAAAAAGATATGGTATGGAAGGCATAGTCCACAGTAATAAAAATAGGGAAAAGGTAGGTTTACTGAAGGAAAGTTTTGATAAAATTATAAATCAGCAAAATACCCTAAGGAGGTCTGCTGCCTTTATATAAGAGGGGGAAGGAAGGATCAGAGGTCATTCAAAGTGCTGTCCTGAGCGAGGGCACCTGTATATTTCTTGATTGTAGATAATAAAAAAGTGTAATAGGTTGAGAAAATCTTTGATATGATTAGATCACTTCATTATAGTTTTGATAGCTGATATCTTTCAGGGAAACTGGAGTGCAGAGGTTGCAGAAGGAAAAGCTGTCATGTTTACATGACCTAATTGATGGAACCAATATCAAAGACACGGCTGGGAGGCAGGAGGATTAAAGTGTAAGTCCTGGGGAACGTCCCCTGGGTGTTTATTGGGCCATTTTCCCATTCCTGAGCAAGAAGGCACCTAAGAGGATGGTGGTACCCCTTGTTACTCAGGGCGATCTCGCTCACATAGTAGACAAGCGCTGGGTAATGGCTCTTCTGCTTCAGATTCTACCCCCAGTACCCATACTCACCTCAGCAGAACTGCTACAGGGAATCAGCAAAATTTGCGCTGAGATCATTGAATTGAGATCAATCAGAACTAATTTGAGTGGTAATCTGCCTGATGTTCAGATCTCAAAGGGCCAGAAAGGTAGGAAGACTGATTTATTGGCTGGAATGCCTGACAGTTTCAATTCAATTAACATGCCAATCAAACAAATCACCTCCCTACCAAAGTCATCAGGGATCATCCCCAATGGGCAGGTGACAGCATCAGACATCATTGATGAGGGTTTGAAGTCCCCTGTTGACAATTTGGGCATTGTAACCAATGCAATACCACTGACCAAATGAACAGCCCAGCGACTGAGTGTGGGTGGGTTGGGCATCCTGAACCTGTTCCCAACCAAATGGACCTACCCCTATGTGGGGTGGCCTTGGGGGATTCCTGCCACTCGTTGGGCTAAATGCTGTCACACCAACCATCAGAAACAAAGCTGAGCCTCAGTTTGGATGTTCGAGGTTGAACTGACAGTGACTCGCCCACCGCCAATTTTTTGATGTTGGTTCCCAGGGAACTAATCCGCCCATTCCCAAATAATTTGCCAGTTAGGTCAAAATTGAGGGTCCCAATCCCAGCTTGTCACTACCCCAATTGATCACTATTTAATCAGTTGCCTTGAACTGAGAAAATTGTTGGTCAATTTTCTTCCTTTCCTTTTAATAAAATTTTACCTGAAAAGACCAATCGTTTTTTTTATTGTATTGCTTCTTCTGGCCGCATCCCTGATGGCGTTTCCCTGGTTGTAACGCACTGGCTCCTTCCAATGAGCCACGAATGAGTTGGGCAACAGGATCCATGTTACAGACCATAGGGCTGACAGGGCTCCTGATACTACTCTCCTTGTGCGCGCGCTACAAGATTTGACAAGCACCCCCTGGAAGACAGTTGCAAATATACTTAACCCCAGCAACATTCCTTGACTCCAAGACAAGGTTTAAAGGGAGGCAATAGCTCTCCCAAGCTCACTCTCAAAATCCAATTCTTGTTGATTCAAGCCAAACATGGCTGCATTTAGGCAATATTTTAAATAAACTCAAACTATAAATATATGAATTTTAAAGTTCTTTTATTTAATATTGGCCAGGTTGATAGAAAACAGAACTGAGAAGCCTTCATCTCCCAGTTCCTTCCCTATATACACATGCTACAAGCTAATATAAAATATAACACAAGCTTATGGTGCTAATCTGACTGATGCTTGGTGTAAACCTTACAGCAGGATCGCGGAATCCTCACTCAATGGTTCTGTGCCAGTTCTGATTCTCAACAGTTCCACACCAGTTCCATTTCGAATTCCAAATGAACCGCGAAACTTCCAAGCACCTGTTCCATTCCATTCTTGATTTGAATCCAAATCGAATCTCGAAACTCCCCATTTTACCTGATTCTCGTTTTTCCTCGACTTGGACGCCCATCTGGCTCCTCGGCCTC